>JAWQUT010000097.1:1229433-1240629 GCA_033807755.1 Ellobium chinense
GGGGGGGGGCTGGTAGGGGGAATATTAAACCATAGTCTAATTGCCTAACTCTTCTTAACAGGGTGGTTCTGGAAAAGGTAGTCTAGTTCTACTTGTCATTGAATTGACTGGAGACTGGACCTTGGTTGGGGAGGGGTGGGATGTAGGGGCTGAATGAAATACATGAGAAAATGTTAAGGAAAACTAGGCACATCCATCAGTTGAATATGAGAATGTATTTTTTTCTCTGGGGAGGAGGTGTGGGGAGGCAGGAGGGGTAAAGAGTAGATATTGAAACACTGTAGATCTAGATCTAGACATTGCATTCTCATTCTGCATTGTCTTCTTGATTATGGTGAGGAAGCGAGACTTAGGCTGAAGTGGGCTAGGCTGGAAGTAAAATACAGAACATATTTATGCACGCTTAGATTCAACCCAAACATTTGATACCAGTGATTTCATAGGGGATAACCATACCAGAGAAAGCAGAGGGGGTTGTGCCTATTGTCCTGTACCTAGTGTACCTAAAAAAATAGTCTAGTCTAGTTATTTGTCTATCAAAAAAGTTGTAAGTGGCCCAGTTTTTAAGAAATTCTGTATGTCTTGCATCTGATGACAGCTTGAGAACATTTAATACATGGGTTTTATGCCTTTAAACCTATGAGTCACAGTGCAAGACATTCGATAAAAGGGTTAGTCTGTTTAGTAGAGGAAAATATCAGTTTTATGTCCATCCGTCTGTCCGTATCTATCTATCTATCTATCTATCTATCTATCTATCTATCTATCTATCTATCTATCTATCTATCTATCTATCTATCTATCTATCTATCTATCTATCTGCCTGCCTGTCTGCCTGCCTGCCTGCCTGCCTGCCTGCCTGCCTGCCTGTCTGTCTGTCTGTCTGTCTGTCTGTCTGTCTGTCTGTCCGTCTGTCTGTCTGTCTGTCTGTCTGTCTGTCAGGAAATGGAAGGATGGTCTATCCCCTTAAATCTCTTACGAACCTTACTGGTTTACGCATATAGGATTATTTGATGTTACGATCATACTGGTGGTGATGGTGGTGTTGTTGGTAGTAGTAACAAGTGTAGAGGATGTCGTAGGGGTTGTAGAGTGTCTTTTGGGCTGGTTAGTAAACTTATATTATGTCTAAAGCTGTTGCACCTACTAAAGCAGCTTCTGTTTTCTATAGTAGGGACATGTTCCTAACCCCTCTTCTAAAAATGTCCCTCCAGCGAACAAACTATCACAGCAAATATAATTCTCGGCCCTCAGAAGTAGTATTTGCATCATCACCATCATTATCATCATCATCATCATCATCATCATCATCAACATCATTTAACACAAAAGTATAAAAAAATCAAAAGGTTCCCTCCAAACTAGCCCATTTAAGATTTAGGAAATTTCACTTTAATACTCAAATCAAATACTATCGGGTCAGTTGGGGTAACAAAGTCTGAAACAGAGTGAGTGAGTAACTGCCTGGGATAGAAGACTAATAAATAACAGTAGAATTATTATTAGTAGATTTATAAGTACAGAGTAGGAAATGTCACGTTAGGGTGATAACGACAAAAAAAGGAAATTAGTGAAATTAAAAGAAAAACAAAGGAGGCGCATAGGCAGGCTCTCTGTATGCCATAAAAGTACAAATTATATTGCCAGTGTAATATGCTATACAGATCACGATTCTCCGAATGAATCAACAGTGGAATAGATGTAATAAAACAGAAGACGGAAGCGAGGACAAGACGGAAGAAAAGAGATAAGGGGATAATATTAATTACATAGTACTATTACAGATTTGTGACACCTATCAGAGGAACAAATCATTCATGGTGTAAATTATCTCATAATTCACACACTCAAATGTCGATTTACAAGGAATCTTATTACTATACTTATAAATCAATCACTCCATAACACCAAATCAGTTAAGCACTGGCAATTAATGAAATGATCATAGATCAATCACTTTGTTGAAATCTCGGGCAATAAGTTTCCATGTGTGTCCGGAAATATCTGAAAAGCCTTTTTGTATTGGAAATTTCAGTATGATTGCATTACTTGTTTAATCAGTGGGGCTAACTTTCACAGTCTGACGGGTAGAAGCAGTAATAGCAGTAGTAGTAGTAGTAGTAGTCGTAGTAGTAGTAGTAGTAGTAGTAGTAGTAGTAGTGGTAGAAGTAGTAGTAGTAGTAGTACTATTAGTAATAGTAGTGGTGGTAGCAGTAGTAGTAATAATAATAGCAGTAGTAGTAGTAATACTATTAGTAATAGTAATGGTAGTAATAGTAGTGGTGGTAGTAGTAGTAGTAATAATAATAGCAGTAGTAGTAGTAGTAGTGGTGATAGTAGTATTAGCTGTAGCAGCAGTGCCCACCTCTGTCTTCGCACTTGTTCTACGCTTCTGTTATTCAGCACCCAGCTTTGGAGCTTTGGTTTTAAATTTTAGATGTTGTCTCGGTAAATGCAGGCATCTTTATTGCACATTTTATGACAAAAGAACAGTATAAGTAGTCAGCACTTTTAGCAGTTTTGGGTATCTTCACCGCCACAACAGAAGACTATCTCGTCATTCGTGATCTTGACCTACATCATGCTTCGCTTGGCTTTAACGGTGTTTCTTCTCCTGACCGTGGCCTACGCAAGGGTAGTTACTGAGGAGGGTAAGTTTTCATCATCGTAGTGATTATTATCACTACCACCAAAACCATCATCATTGTTAAAAATTAAATATGATTCTTGCCAGGTTTGATACAAAACTTTTTGAAAAATATATAATGGGTTTATTTAAAAACCGGTCGACGTTTTGTGATTGAACACTTTATCAATACTGACAACTGAAATAAGAGATGTACAAAAATAAAAAAGCAAGTGATTAGAAGTCTAAGGATACGAAATAGAACCAGAAATAGAGCACTGCTCAAATAGCTAAATTAAAAGGCTAACCAATCTTGTCACTTGAATGTCATTGTCTTTAAAGGGACAGGGATAGTTATTAGCGTCAAAGCCTGATAAGTCCACATCATTAATTGTTCATAAAATTTAAACGCACGGAATAGACGCTTGCGTCAGGTCCGGATGGTCTCTCTCTACAAATATTATAGAGGACAGAGTGACCGTCAGCACGTGACATGAGCATGACATCCATTGTTTGGCATAGAGAAGGATAGCGCTTAAAGGGACAGGGGCAGATATTTGCTTCACAGCCTTAAAAAAAAAATCGACATATTTTTTTAACAAAAAAAAACGTTACGTTTTTTCTTCCGCGCGTTTACAAATATTATAGAATGCGAAGTGACTGTCATCATCTGAGACGAGCGTCACATCTGTTGTATATTATATCTATAGTTCTTTTCACGAAAAAAAACCCCAGTATTTTTGGCAATATCAAATTTGTTTCTTCACGGAGTTTTAAAAAACATTTTCCATGTGAGGTGACACTGCGTAGTCTTTAGAATTAAAAAAAAGGGTTCTGTCCGTTGTTTGTAAGTAGGTCATTTAGTCTAGAGAGCCTCGATTATCGACTGTCTTCAAATTCCAGAGAGTTCACAATTGGCCGAGATCAGATATTTTCATTAACCGAGATATAAATATGCACACTCCAGTCATTACTATTAAGGTAAAATCAAGGTTAGGTTTAATAAACAAGGCTTTCCACTTTTTTTTGTTTGCACAAGAGTACAGAAAAGGTAACCAGAACACTCACCCAAGTGAGATCTAGGTCACCGCCGTCACAACGAGTGAGCAGAGAGTAAACATCAGCAAGCTCCCCGAGGAGATTTAAAAACAGGAAGGGGAAAGACCAGTGCATGCACACGTTATACGTCTCTTTGCCATAACAGAGAATCTTAAAATTTATACTTTAAGAATGGACCGGGGACGTGGCACGCTATTTTTGAACGAGATAAACTCCGAAACTAGAACGTGGAGTCAAGTTTGTGCCATTCACCACATTTCATCCTTTTTACGGATGAGGTTCAAATTTCGAATTCTGCTTTCCGTTCATTGATGACGCCATACAGTACGAAGTCGACGAGCACCATATCAACGGGAAAACTCGTAAAAGCGTCAACTACTGATGTCCTAAGTGAGAATGCACGCTGGTTGGTCCTCTATATTGCTACTGCACCACAATTGTAATGCAAGAATCCCCGTGAAGCAGATAGTCTTACTCTAATCACCCATTCCCCATTGAAAAAATGGGTGTCCATGCTAGGTCATTGATAAAATGTAACTAAGAATTTACTTGAATTACACACCGTCGTCTAGAAGTTCGATGTAAGTGTGTGATATATGAAAGAAGAGGTGTGTGGAATGGAATTACGTTAAAGTGTCGCGTAGCATTACCATCTGCTTTTTTAAGCCCCGTTTGGCTCTGTTGTGCCAGTGTTATATATAAGAGTATCGTTTTCTTCAGTATCAAGGCCTTTTTGTTATTTATTGATGGCAATAGGCAAGCGTTTTGAAAAGTAGCTGAGTTATCATTATCAGTCTTAATTCCCTATTACATATCTGTGCTAACTCAAGTTATCGCCGCTACAGGTGCATTGACGACTTATCTTTGTTTTCTTCTTTCAGCTGACGTGAGCAGGATGAGGCGTGCCCTGGCCGATCTATCGGATGAGACCGTCAAGCGGATTTGTTCAGATGCAATTGCATCATTGTGTGGTCTTGGCGCCGGAAACGGCTGAGAGGAGAAAAAGGATGACAAGCTCATGAGAAATTATTTCACTTGTTTCTTTCCTTTAATGTTTCTGTCATTTGGTTAAGGAAAGAAAAATAGTTTGGAAGTAGGGTGGGAGTGACCCCCCAAAAAAAGACTAAATAAAATTTAAAAATTTCTCTACAGACGCTAATGTGTTCCAGTGTTTTTTCTTATAACTGCGACTAGGACCTAGCTATTTATTGAGTTGAAAAGTCAACTTTTGTCTTTAACAACGTTTACCAACAAACTCCTTTTTTTTTTTATAGAGTTGATCATTACTCTCTCTCTCTCTCTTTGTCTCCCTCTGTCTCACTCTCAGTCTCCCTCTGTCTCTCTCTCTCTGTGTCTGTCTCTCTGTCACTCTGTGTCTCTCTCTCCTTCTCTCTCTGTGTCTCATTCTCTCTCTGTCTCTCTCTCCTTTGTCTCTCTCTGTCTTTCTCTCTCTCTCTCTCTCTCTTTCTCTCTAAACTTACCTACTTTGTGTAGTACAGGAACTCTCTGGTATTCAGTTCAGTTCAGTTCAGTTCAGTTCAGTTCAGGTTTTTGTTGTAGGCCAACGGCGGATAACGACCGACCGATGCCGACCGATCAACCGAGTTTCTAGATCTCACTAGAGCGTGTATTATCTCAAGTTGAGTTTCTCAAGCTGTAAAGTAGGTAGATAAAAAAAAAAATTAACCATCTATTTGTTAAAACATGATGAATCTATAATCATAAGCACGGCTGACAAGGGTGGATCCACTGTTATACTCCAAAAGGATACTTACCTACAAGGTATTCAATCTCTCCTTTCTAAAACTGCTATATATAAACCTCTTTCATTTGACCCTTCTCCCACACATTTCTCATTGATCGCAGACCAGATAAATAAACTCCACACCCTCGATATTATCTCTGATAAATTGAGAGATAATATTCTCACAGGTGAAACTAAAACACCCCACTTCTACGACCTTCCCAAGATTCATAAATTAGAATTGTCTCTGAACCTCAGGGAACAGACGCTTCCTTTCCGTGGCATTGTGTCATCCATTGAGGGCCCCACTACTAGAGCCTCTTGCTTCCTGGATTCGGTCCTTAACCCCCTGGTTCCAGCAAGTGCGACAGTTGCTACTGCAGGGATACCCTTGATCATCTCCGCTTCATATCTGAATTTTAACAGCCATAGTTCCTCTTCCAACAACACCACTCTCGTTACCACAGACGTGGTGGATATGTACAATTCAATTCCCCACACCGAAGGCATACGAACATGCAAAGAAGCCCTACATATGCACTCCAACTACTCTGCCAACCAAGTTGATGAAATATGCACTCTTATAAAATTGGTACTAACCCTAAACAACTTTGAATTTCTTGGTAATCATTACCTACAAATCCAAGGAACAGCCATGGGCACATCATTTGCCTCGGCGTATGCTAATATTTTCATGCAGTGGCTTTGGAATCACAAAGTTGCCCGTTCCCGTTCCATATCCCAGCCACTGTGGACGAAACGGTATTTAGATGATATTCTTTGGCTGTACCCTAGCAGTGAGAACCAGCAACCCACTCTTCAGCTCCATCTTAACTTAATCCATCCCACAATTAAATTCAAAGTTGTTTCATATGGAAATTGGACTCCCTTTCTCGATGTCAATATTGTCTCTTTTACAGTTAATACGTCTCTCTTACAGTTATATTGTCTCTTTTACAGTAATAATATCTCTCTCACTTGGTCTTTCTTACAGTAATATTGTCTCCCTTACAGTCAAACCGTCTCTCTTACAGTCAAATCGTCTCTCTTACAGAAATATTGTATCTCTTACGGTTACATTGTCTCTCTTACGGTCACATGGAGTCTCTTTTACAGTAATATTGTCTCTCTTACAGTCAAACCGTCTCTCTTACAGTTATACTGTTTCTTTTATAGTTATAATGTCTCTTTTACAGTAACATTGTCTTTCTTACAGTTATAATGTCTCTTTTACAGTAACATTGTCTCTCTTACAGTCAAACCGTCTCTCTTACAGTCAAACCGTCTCTCTTACAGTCAAATCGTCACTCTTGCAGTCAACTCGTCTCTCTTGCAATCAACTCGTCTCTCTTGCAGTCAACTCGTCTCTCTTACGGTCACATTTTGTCCCTTTTCCAACATCGATTCTGTTTCATTTCTGATACTAAGCGCCAGCTAAGCATTTCGACACGTTCTATACTTTTCGGTAGGATCGACAGAAACTATTAAATAGATATGCAATTAGGAAACCGCTGGCTAGTTTGGTACCGAGGATGGGATGAGAATCGAAATTAATTCTATCTATTCTGTATTTAATGGTTTTGAATGTCATTTTCAGATTCTTTACAATCGAAATTAGACCTATAATAATTCTATCAGTGGCAACGAGCAATCCTGTCTTCAAAGAAAGGATGTAATAAAGGATATAAAATCACTGCAGGTAGTGAAATCGGGGTCTTAGGTAAAGGTTAGTTCAGCCAGGGTGTTAAAAGGGTTAGTCTGTTTAGTAGAGGAAAATATCGGTTTTATGTCAATCCGTCTGTCCGTATCTATCTATCTATCTATCTATCTATCTATCTGCTTGTTTGCCTGCCTGCTTTCCTGTCAGTCTGTCTGTCTGTCTGTCTGTCTGTCTGTCTGTCTGTCTGTCTGTCTGTCTGTGTCTGTCTGTCTGTCTGTCTGTCTGTCTGTCTGATTGTCTGTCAAGAAATGGAAGGATGATCTATCCCCTTAAATCTCTTACGAACAGTACTGGTTTACGCATATAGGATTATTTGGTGTTACGATCATACTGGTGGTGATGGTGGTGTAGTAACAAGTGTAGAGGATGTCGTAGGGGCTGTAGAGTGTCTTTTGGGCTGGTTAGTAAACTTATGTTATGTCTAAAGCTGTTGTACCTACTAAAGCAGCTTCTGTTTTCTATAGTAGGGAAATGTTCCTAACCCCTCTTCAAAAAATGTCCCTCTGGCGAACAAACTATCACAGCAAATATAATTCTCGGCCCTCAGAAGTAGTAGTTGCATCATCATCATCATCATCATCATCATCATCATCATCATCATCATCAACATCAACAACATCATTTAACACAAGAGTAAGAAAAATCAAAAGGTTCCCTCCAAACTAGTGCATTTAAGATTTAGGAAATTTCACTTTAATACTCAAATCAAATACTATCCTGCCAATTGCAGTTACAAAGTCTGAAACAGAGTGAGTGAGTAACTGCCTGGGATAGAAGACTAATAACTAACAGTAGAATTATTATTAGTAGATTTATAAGTACAGAGTAGGAAATGTCACGTTAGGGTGATAACGACAAAAAAAGGATGGGTAGTGAAATTAAAAGAAAAAAAAAGGAGGCGCATAGGCAGGCTCTCTGTATGCCATAAAAGTACAAATTATATTGCCAGTGTAATATGCTATACAGATCACGATTCTCCGTATGAATCAACAGTGGAATAGATGTAATAAAACAGAAGACGGAAGCGAGGACAAGACGGAAGGAAAGAGATAAGGGGATAATATTAATTACATAGTACTATTACAGATTTGTGACACCTATCAGAGGAGCAAATCATTCATGGTGTAAATTATCTCATAATTCACACACTCAAATGTCGATTCACAAGGAATCTCATTACTATACTTATAAATCAATCACTCCATAACACCAAATCAGTTAGGCACTGACAATTAATGAATCGATCATAGATCAATCACTTTGTTGAAATCTCGGGCAATAAGTTTCCAAGTGTGTCTGGAAATATCTGAAAAGCCTTTTTGTATTGGAAATTTCAGTATGATTGCATTACTTGTTTAATCAGTGTGGCTAACTTTCACAGTCTGACGGGTAGAAGTAGTAATAGCAGTAGTAGTAGTAGTAGTAGTAAAACGTTTCGGCTCTAAGGCCTTTATCAATAGAAATGAAACAAGAGTTATAACTTTCACAATAATAGCAACCACATTAAGAAGAAAAAGAAAAGACAAGCATGGAAGAGTGAGTTAAAAGTCAGTTATGATCGATTACGTGAGACAGTCTTAAAATAGTCTTAAAAAATCATCTTCTTCATCATTATCTTCGTCATTGTTTCTTGATACAATGATTGAAAAAGAAAAAGTTTTATTATCAGTGGTTGTAAAGAATTTGAAAAAGACATTTTAAAACATTAAAGGCTGTTACTTAAGACAACAAAATTCCTTCATTATTTAGATTTAGATTGATTTAAATTCGTCAAAACAAGTCAAATCGAGGGACTTTCAACCGGCATGTGTGTATACTTCTTGTATTACAATTAGGACACTCAATGAATTGGAAAAGTTTTAGATGGTAATTAAATGGGAATAGTTAGGCATATTTTTTTTTTAATTCAATAATCTTTTGAATTACTTTTGACANCTAAAATGTAGGCAGGCAGGACTTCAAATGGTCAGAACTGTAATCAGTAAGTTTTCACTTGGTGCCAACAGTAAGAACTACTGAGACAGACAAGCGTTGAAAACACTGATCAAGGCGATCAATTAGGACACTTAATCAATTGGAAAAGTTTTAGATGGTAATTAAATGGGAATAGTTAGGCATATTTTTTTTTTAATTCAATAATCTTTTGAATTACTTTTGACAAGATACACATTTGATTTTATTTCAATGATCTTTTTTCCTGTCCGATTTCCGTAACAGCAGCCATTTAGCAGTACAATTTAGAATAAGCTAGGCAATTTTCTAAAGTCTTCAAGTGAGAAGTGCAGCTTTCTCATCCAAAGACTGCCTGATCATCATCAATAACCTAACTTCTTTGTGCAAAAAGTGTTCTCTCTGATGTTTTCAATTTCACCACTGTTCACTGAATGAAATAAAAAGTGTCTTCAAAAGGCCTGTCTGATCAAGGCGCACGTCGATATTTTTCGAAGAAAATGTATTTATTTGTGTCCATTTCCCTATTAATACTTCTATAAAAGTTCAAGAAAAGAAATTAATGACTTGACTTTTGACTCAAATATTATAAAATGCTTTTTGAAACGTTCATTTTTTTTTATCTACCTACATTACAGCTTGAAAAACTGAACTTGAGATAAACACGCTCTAGTGGTATCTAGAAACTCGGTCGATCGGTCGGTTGGTCGTTATCGGCCGTTGGCCTACAACAAAAACCTGAACGGAACTGAACTGAACTGAACTGAACAGAACAGAATAACAGAGAGTTCCTGTACTACACAAAGCAGGTAATTTTAGAGAGCAAGAGAGAGAGAGAGAGAGAGAGAGAGAGAGAGAGAGAGAGACAAAGAGAGAAAGATAGAGAGAGAGATAGAGAGAGAGACAGAGAGAGACATACACAGAGAGAGGGAGAGACAGACGGGATGTTTGTGGATTTGTGGATAGATGAATGTGTTTGCGTTTCTGAGTGGTAATATAATATATTATTTTGATAATTCTCTATGTCTACAGTCTAGATTAGGCAAGAACATCAGACAAACTATTGAAGTTTTCCCCAACTCATTTGCTCGTTCACTGATATTGCGCTGCGTTGCACAGAATAACTACTAGCTGCTGCAACCATCAATCATAGACTTTTTTTTTTTTTAAGTTAGTAGGAATTCTGTAAAATTCTGCTGATTTTAGCACCAGTACCAAAAAGTTCTTGACTGCATAGTCTTAAATTAGTAGTATTTCGGAAATTTCTAAAGTTTCGGAAAAAGGAGAAATAAATACTCTCTCCAGATCTTGACAATGTTATCCAAGTGGCAAATACTCTAAGCGCAATGCTTGTTCCTAGGCATTAGTTGAACAAACTTCTAGGTTACGCCTGGCAGCCTAATCAGTAATACAGTACTAGTAGTAGACTAGTAACAGTCAACATCGAAGGCAGCACGAATCTGACCTTTCACCCATGAATGAAGGTAACAGTCAGCCGCCGGTTCGGACGGCGCGGCTAAAAATAGATCGCTTGGGGGACTCCGTTTCAGCGAGCAGCGTTCTGAAGCACCCTATTGCAGAACACTTTCGAGCAAAGCAAGTTTGTTTCAACGAGCAAAATCTTTGGTCTCAACTGCCAGAAGCACATTGTTAGTGCGGAGCTAGTTGGCTCAGCTGAGAGGCGAGTTGGCGGCTAACACCAACAGGCCCCGTCAGTGCTGTGCACCAACTCGCCCAGGTTTCGTCTCTTATGTGTTTACCGGTCTCTGGCAAATTAACTTCGCAGACTTTCTTTGTTTCTTTACCTCTGTTAGCAAGACAGCCGGTACACTTTTCACTGCAAATGAGTACTTTAGCTCGGATTTTTACTCTCCTCAAAATTTTAACCTGACAATACAGTTTGCAAAAAAAAAATCATTTTAACCTTCAAAACCCTTTCATTTGGCTCTCAGTTAGTACATTGTGCATCACTAAGATTATTCTGTTCATAAGTAGAAGAGATCAGTACCAACAGCGTTCCTGTAAAATGTTAAATTCCTGAAGATATTAGTATGTATGTGAGATAACTGGAATGTCGTAGGTGGATTTTTTTTTTTT
>JAWQUT010000097.1:1257099-1273085 GCA_033807755.1 Ellobium chinense
ACACACACAGACACACACACACACACACCCACACACACACATACACGCACACACACTTTGCCACTGTCACGTTTCAAAACTAGTCTAGACTAGAATTTGATTTGATTTGTCGCACGACATGGTTTAAAAAAAACAAAAAAACATCTAATCTCCAAAGAGCCCTATATAAGGCTACTGGTGAAAGACACAAAAGAAAGATAGTCGTTCCTTGGCCTTGATAGAGAAGCCCGCCATATTTGAGGTTCTGCCTGTCTGTACTGTGCAACCCCTTCGCCTTCACTAGGCATGCTACAGTGTACATGCACGTCTTAAACTTTGTTACAAAAAGCTATTAGAAGTATAATATTAATAATAATAATAATAATAATAATGCGGTTTATAAATCTCGTATCCATGCTATTACCTGCTCACGAGACTTCACACTATTATTACCTCAGCAGACATGATCACTCTAGGACTTTCTCAGCTCCCTAGAGAGCATGCAGCAGTGCCGCTGCCATTTACAGGCGCTGATCACTAGCATTCTGACAATGTTTGTCACTGCCTATAGCTAGGTACCCATTTTACGGACGGGGTGGACTGAGGAAATGTGAATAAAATGCTTTCCCAAGGCATTTACAACACGACCCTCATCGGGAATCGAACCCACGACCTTTAGATCTTGAGTCCAACGCCGCATTCATTAGGTCACGCTGCTACACACAGATATCAGTAATTCCAGGAAGTAGCATTTGCACGTAGTGTCTAATGTACTATACAAAATTCAAAAATAGGTTTATTTAATGTAGCTTTTAGTGTAAATCTGTTGCCCCCTTGAGCCTCTACCACCTCCTGCTTTCGCAGGCAACGTCGGACATCTTAGCCTCTGGAAAAGAAAAATAATACACTCCACTCTGCCAAAAAGTAATTCTTCAAGAGCATGGAAACAATTCCGTTTAAAAAGCAGTTCGGATTACACAGTAACTTCTGAGTAAAATGCACAATATTCTGTTATCTAGAGGCGATATAGTGAATAGGAAGCTGTGGTTAAACGGAATGCTGCCCTCATTGATCGCTCGCGAATACAACACTTCCTTCTATCCTACGTTTAGGAGAAGTGCACGTATTTTTGAACAGTCGATTACTTTAATCAAAATCGCCCACCCTCTGCCGCGAACGTCTGGTCAGCCTCCGCGTGTCAGGCGTCGCCAAACTAATCGCGAGAAGTGCGCCATCGGTAAGTGGGACAGAGGAACGGGACACCTCGTGGTGGCGTACGTGTTTTGCTCTCTAAGCGTCGCACAGATGCTGTGTACGTGCAGGTAAGAACCTTTTAGACGTCTATTTGAAATTTACATCATCATTGCCCAGACTGATAACTTCTGATATCATTATGCACCTATGTGGGTGCGCATCTGTTTGTTTTTAGATTTTATCGGCTGAAAGCAGTATTTATATTTAGTATAGATCTAGTCAACATTTCTCGGACAAAGTTTTTATTCTGATAAAGGCTTCTATGCTTAGTTGAGTATGGTGTAGACCTACCTGGTTTTACACGGTTGAGTAAGGGTTATCCCAAGAGTTATTCCTGAATAGAGCGAATGTGATGGGAAGGTGGGATAGCGCGCACATTTACTGAACTTTATAATGGCATCCTCTCATGGAACCAAGGCCACGCGACTGAGTGTTTAAGGGAAAGGGACTATCCATTTTCAGCGACTTTATGCACATAACATGGTGTGGAACTTATTCCCATGAATGCAGTGGATTTCATTTCAATGCAAAATTACACACCAAAGTGCTTCACCATTCACCATTCTTCTCCCTCAAGGATGATGATCTTAGAACAGGTGCATTATCGATGGTACCAGTTGTTTGACATCACCTTTTACTCACGTCTCTTAGATACCTTTATGCATGATCCTTTGGAGGCTTTTTTTTTTTGGATTTTCTGTCTTGACACAGAATTATCAGAAACTAGCAACACCTTTTGATGTTGAATAGAATAACGTTATATCTAGACAGAAAAACGGCAAAAACTTCCTTAAGATTATGTATAAAGGTCTCTTACAAATGTGGGTGTAATCTAGTGCTTAATAACTGGTGCCATCGCTAATGGTAGCAAAATGATCATCACCTTTAAGGGAGGAAAATGCACCGTTCAGCACCTTGGAGTGCAAGTTTGCATAGGAATCCACTGTATTTTTTGGTGATAAGTTGCACACCATACCATGTTAATTGCAACCTCTGGAAAAGGGTTGTGTCTCTCCTTAAAAGAGGTGGAAATCACAAATTAATGAGCCCATGTAAATGATCGTTGAAGAGATGTAGCAGTCACAGACAAGACAACGGATACTAGAGCTGCAGACTGATCTAAACCAGACAGATTCGCCTTCGAGAAAATCCCATTTAAGGTTTTGTGCACTTCAGAACTTTCAAGAATTGTGGGTTAGACCGGTCTGCTTCTCAGGTATCCCCATATGTCCTAGAGTTTCCATTGCAAAAAATATCGCATGCGAAAAAAATCTCAATTGGTTTAGTTGTGTGGGCCAGACCGGTCTGTTTCGTAGGTATCCTGTTTTAATTCTTTTAGGGAGTTATTTAATCTGGGGATCCAAATGATTGTCCATGCTAAGTACTGGCCGTGCGCTAGTGGCCATAAGTCCAGGTGGAAACTGTCGGCTATAATAAAGGACAAATCAAAGAAGGAAGTAGTAACCAGGGCAAAGAACTAGCGTGTTGTCATTATTCTCGTGATCTGCTTGGAGTTCAACATCTCGTTTTAAGAAGAAATGCAAACACCATAATTATAGGCACTTTCGTGCTCGATCTAGACTAGATCTATAAGGCACTGATTTGTGCTCTTACTTTAAGGGTACTACGTCTCTCTCTTTCTCTCTCTATCTCTCTCTCTCTCTCTCTCTCTCTTTCTCTCGCTTTCTCTTTCTCTCTCTCTCTCTTTGTTCTTTCTTTTTCTTCTTCTCCTTCTCCTTCTCTTTCTCTCTCTCTCTCTCTTTCTTTTTCCTTCACCCTTGAAATTATGGCTTCCTACTTATCCCACTACTCTATTGGGGTAATTCATGTAAGGAATTTATACCATAGGCCTACCGACAGCTGTAACAGTAATCATTGCCCCGACCAGCAGCTGTGCTATTATATATTTTTATTCCATTGTGTCTTGATCTTGCATAATTGTAGCAGTTTGCCGTAACAAGAGGGTCGCATATGCAGACGTTGAGCTCTTCATTCCGCCAAATAATGTGCGTAGATTCAGAGGCGTGTCAGCTTCTCGACTTTGTTTACGAAATCTGGCGGGCTTCCACAGTCCCTTTCTTGCTCCCAGCCATTTGTTTTCTTTTTTTAGGAGAATAGCATGATATTGCACTTAAACGATGCACAGACATAAAATCTTAGCTTTAATCATACAGTTGTCTGACACTGACATCGCGTGCATCTGCCTGTTTGACTTCCTTCATTCATGTCAAATCTTATAATACATCCTACATAGAACATCCTACATAGAACATTCTAAACCTACATAGGACATCCATACATAGAACTTGGTTAGGGTTTGGCGCATGATTAGTAAAATAGAAAACACATACGAGGGAATTCGTAGACAATGATAATATTATAATATAGGGACTGTCATCTTTTTTAACTCTACCCCAATTTCTAACTCTAACCTTAAATAAAGCTTTAGACGGGAATGACCTAATACATTGCCTACCAAAATGTGCCGGAATATCGGGGTCAACACGAGTGCAGACAGTGCCATGTGCAAAACACAACCCTCTGTTACAGCATAGTCTGCGTGTCAGAAATGTACATGCGACTGAAATGCCTGCAGAATAGAGTTATCCGCTGCAGGTTATGAAGTCGCAACTTGTCTTTTGTTCAGTTTCATTTTCCACCGCCCGGCGTCACAAATCCCGGCCACGGCAAGAGTTTTATCAGGCCCGTAAAATCTGTTCTAGGAAAACTGATTTTGTCACTTTCTCGGAAAAGGGAGCTGCTTTTTACTGCCAATGCAATACATGGAAAAATGAAATCACGGGGAATGTTTGCCGCCATCGTACTGAATATTTCAACAAAAACAAAAAAGCAAAATTCCAGTGGCAGTATGCATAATCTTTACCTTAATTAGTCAACGCACTGCGGTAACTGAGGGAAACTCCCAAAACTTTACTCGTAATTTTAGCGTAACTAACGCAGTAGCCTACGTTAATTTACGTTATGGTTTATGCATACGGCCACAGATCTTTTAACGCCTCACCGTGAAACCAGCTGGATTTGAGATACATACAATGCAAATATTCTACCTCCGCATAGTTTTTTTTAAGAAACAGACAGTGGCGTACCATAATGGGGGTTATGAAGCTCTTTTCTCCCTTCCTCCCCCCCCCCCCCCCCCCCCNTAGACACGGAGATTACGCTTCTTACCACCATCCAGGAATTTATGGAGCTATTCTATTTTGTTGGAAATCCTCTGATCTAAGACTTGTCATTTTGTTTGCATGCCCTTTTTCCTTAAAAGTCTGTCTGCTTTCCCTCCTTTTGCAGCCCTTTATGATCATTTAAATCATTATTTGATATTTTGATGCCGGTTTATCGCAAATTGATACGTTGAATGGCTACAAAAAAAATAAGCACCAAAACAAACGAACAGGAGTCTTCAGAACGCTCAAATTCTCATACTGGGTGATTCACGCGTTTTCCTATAAAAATTGAAAGACTTCTATTTCCTCATCATCATCTTCCTTTAAAAATATAGGAAACATTGTGCAGTTTTGATCCGTTTAAGAATATTCTAGGTTTGCGTCTTGAAGCACTCTCACTCTTTGAGCTTATCTGGAGTCCCCCACATCCTGTTTTTACATCTTCTAAAATGATGTTGCGATAGTTTCTTGAACATGAACCAGCTGTTGACTTCGATTTGGGCTTAGTGGTCAAGTTAGTTAATCCAAAAATACCATCTGGACACTTTTTATGTAAAGTAGACTTCCAGTCAAAAACATTTTTTGTTTGAAGTAGAATGTTTTAAATGTTTCTAAAATTCGGAATACGCTATTGAAGATTTAGATCTGTGAAAGAATAAGATTACTCTCTCTCTCTCTCTCTCTCTCTCTCTCTCTCTCTCTCTCTCTCTCTCTCTCTCTCGCTCTCTCTCTCTCTCTTTCTCTCTCTGTCTATGAGTGTGTGTGTGTGTGTGTGTGTGTGTGTGTGTGTGTGAGAGAGAGAGAGAGAGAGAGAGAGAGAGAAAGAGAGAGAAAGAGAATTGGCAGCTGAGGTCACAATATGCCTTTATATCAGCGTATTCAAGTAAAATTAACGTAATGATATTCGTTCAGCTTTGTTGTTTTTTTTTTGCAGAATTCTAGAGTCAGAATCAGAGATAATGTACAAGAACACGCCAAAAAGTGCTTTCTCTTCCCTTAATGGCCTAACTTTAAGCCTGGATAAGCCAAGCAGAGTGTGGGAGAGTAGCTCTACTGAAATTCTGCCGATTTTCCTTTGTTTTTATTTCACTACGCACTTACGTCCTTAGTACAGTATGACCGCAAAGTCTAGTTTCAGCTGCCTTTCATCACCTCTTTCTCTTCTTCATCCTCTTCTTTATCATCTTCTCATCCTCTTCTTCTTCTTTATCTTCCTGTTCTTCATCTTCTCATACTCTTCCTCCTTCGTTTTTACTCCTCTTCCTCTTCTGCGTTCCCTTTCAAGAGTCTTCAAGCTTGCACTGTTGATGAAAGTGATGGTGCCCTACTGTGTTACAAGTCCGAAAGGGTCCACTCTAACTCAGCACTGATCTTTCGTGACTGATATCATATTTATTATATCACTGTATGAAATTATGAAATTTCCTCCCTACCTCTCAACAACCATAGGTTAACTGATCCCTTCCTTCTTCCAATCTCTCTCTCTCTCTCTCTCTCTCTCTCTCTCCTCATTCTCTCTCTCCCTCTCTCACACACACACACACACACACACACACACACACACACACACACACTAAACCCTTTTGTTACGCCACCGGCACGGACAGGATTCATACTAAGTAAACATCACATAACGGTTAGCCTTCATTCGTCCTTATAATATGCCTTCATATTTCTCCACCAGTGGCGGTTCCGGGCTTCCAAACACTACCCACTCAACCCCACCCACGGCCCATCTTCTCCCCCGAGTTAAACATATTTATAGTTTTTTTTCTTTAAATTATATTCCTTCCATCCCCTTGTCTCTTCTCCCCACCTCCCCAAAAAAAATTCCACCAATTCCCCCAACCCATGCTCCGCTTCTTTGGTTAACTTGTATATTTTTCAATGTAAGTCTTTAATTTCCTTAAGCTAAAATTGTACCTGACACTGTACGAGTTTCACTTAACGAGGAGCCGCCATTGCTCTCCACCTTTGAAACCGACACTACAAATCTAGGAAGTCTACGAACTTGGCCCTGGATCTAGTAAGGACGCCATTATTGCGCCTCTTCATGGTTTCTTGTCGGTTGTTTTATTACCGACAAGAGGTCAGACTGGGCAGATCAACCTCGCACCTGAGGTTTGATTAATGGAGTCGAACTATGAGGATCGAGCTTAGGGATCGAGCCATCCCCCGGATCTCTGTGATTCGACCAAAAGTTAACCCCTCCAATATGAATGACGTTTGTGTACGTCCACGCAGTAACGTTAAGTTGTCGTTTTCGATGGATCCATACGTCTTATTTTCTATATAATGGATTATTCC
Organism: Ellobium chinense; assembly: GCA_033807755.1. Lineage (NCBI taxonomy): Eukaryota > Metazoa > Mollusca > Gastropoda > Ellobiida > Ellobiidae > Ellobium > Ellobium chinense. The sequence goes on from JAWQUT010000097.1 coordinate 1,263,825, forward strand.
TACATACAGGCTTAGCAGACTAGTGAAAAACAACTTAGCGAAGAGTTCATCGCGCAGGCCTTACAAGACAATGCAAATTCACTATGGCAAACTTCATAGACACTTTACCATTAGTGAGGCTCTTGTTGTTAAAATATAGGGAATTGAACAAGAATCGGTGAAGTTGTAAAGCTAGGGATATTCTGGAAGAACTGTGTGCTGAATACTTGCCTTGATACCTTGATTATAATTCATTTGCGTATAAAGAGGGTTGGTTGGATGAGGACTTCGGAGATTGAGGGAGGACAGTTGAGTAGCATGAGCGCTAATGCCATCTAAATTCGAGCCATGATCCTTAAAGGCCTACCTTAAAAGGGTATAAGAGGAGAAGAGAGGCATGATGGAATACATCACTGATTTGAAATCAGTTGCACATTCCACATAAGCGCGCGCTATTTTTGTTCGAATTTCACGAGTACAATATTTCTTACTGGAAAGCTAGTTTACCTAGCCTCCGAGCATTAAGGGTAGAGAAAATTGATATGAAAATGTCTAGTATTTGAAATATGGGAGCAAATTCCATTTAGGTCGAGAGGTTTTCCACGACCATACGTAGCCTGGACTTGCCCTCCAGCAGGCTTGGACAAGTTCACCAATATAGTCAGTTCAGGTCAAGTTCAGTTCACTAAGGAAAATTAGCCCTAAGATCAAGTTTAGTTCAGTTCTTTGAAACTGAGTGGTTGTCAGCCCAGATCAGTTCCTCTTGCTATTTTTTGACATTGCCAATAGGTTTTGATATTCCAGGAGGATGTGAACTGAACTGAAATTTAGGTAGAAAATCAAAGTTCAGAACAAGCACCCACATTAGGTACAGCTCAGATCCAGATCAATTCGTCCAAAACAGTTATTAAGATTAGATCAAGTTCATATGAACTGAACTGAAGTTCACGAAATGCATTCATATGCTATCAGCTCTGCCGAACCTTGCCCTCCAGCGGAAACAAGTGGATGGCACAGGTTTAAGGCCATTGTACCAGTCTATGTTTCCAACTCGCCTGAAAAGCTCGATTCTAAGATCGATTCTTGCGATCCTACCCAAGAAAAGATCGAGCCGATCCGAATTTCCTGAATGAGAGATTGTCCCACCACAAGTAAAGAGGGTCAAAGACCATTGAAACCCCTTCAAACATTCTGTGTTGGAGCTCCTTATGCTTATTGGTTCCATCGCGCTGTTGGCTTAGTACCAGCCTTCACCAGGACCTAGTCTAGATTTGAAGCTGCCGTCCTACCACTGCACAGTAAAGGGAGATTTATTAGGGCTGGACCAATTTAAAGAACGTAATATTATTCGAGTATACGCAATTTCCAGTCAGAGAATAGGACCACCTTGTCTTAGGGAACGTTAAATAGAGCCAACATTGATGGTGCTATGATGCAGTTTTTTAACTTCTTGTTGTTGTTGTTGTTGTCATTGTTGTTGTTGTTGTTGTTAGTCGGAAATATACGTACTCATTTGAAGGCTCCAAAGCCTGTTTTGATTTGCCAGTTTCCACGAAGAAACTATTTTGTCCACAGCCACTTAAACTTCTTACAAGATTGTTAACGTCCACGAAAGGACATTTTGTTAATTACTTAAAGTAGCCCCAGTGATAAAAAAAAAATTGACACAGTATAATACAGTTTGGAATATGAGACCTGAATGCGAATAGTATCTCACTCAAGGAAGTGCTGATAGTAAGCGATTTCCTGCATAACCGTTAAAATCACTCATACGAGTGTCTTCGAATCAGGCATCCAGGTCTTCAGACATTGTCACAGTTTTGTCTCTTCAGTTTAAAGCTGCATCTTTCGATCATTACTATCGGAAGGTAAACCTCACCTTCAAATGGTCATGAACACAGCCTCGATTCAGATAGATTTGCTTTCATATTTCAAATACTAGAAATTTCGTATTAATTTTCTTGACCGTAACGTTTGGAGGGGCCAATAAACTAGCGAACTGCAAAGCTTCTATGCAATGTGAAATCATTTACGCATGAAATTCGGAAAAATAGCGCTCTTCTGTAAACTTTGCGCCTGAATTCAAATCAGTGAAGTGTCTCGTCATACCTCTGTTCACTTTATAGCTCGGGCGGACCTTCAAAAAGTCCCTCAAATCGCGAATAAATCAACACACTATTTTTTTTTATCTCACCAACAAGTTCGAGAAGAGCCTATTTACGTGTATGTCCCTCTTTGATAAGAGGCCCACTACCTCTTAGTTAATATAGAGCGTTGCGCATTCACGATGCATTAACTCTGCATGTTGAACGCTGCTCAGGATGCTTTGTTTGTTTGTTTGTTTGTTTGTTTGTTTGTTTGTTTGTTTGTTTGTTTGTTTGTTTGTTTGAGATGGGGTTTTACGGAGCTTTCTTTTTAAGATGCATTCAACTCCGATGCACAAATGTAATTGTTACAGTGTTAAGGAATCCCGTCGTTAATGAGGAAGCTCTTAAATGTCATAATGGCCGCAGGGGCTCAGATATGAATTGATCGATTCGAAGAATGTAACGCTCCAAATTAAAAACAAAACAAAACAAAACAAAACCGCTGAGACGGAGAAGAACACGAGAAATTAACACCAAAGCCCAGAGGAACGTCTGTCGAGGCCCACAACCCGCAGTAAGGGCCAATTTAGAGAAAACTAAGCCAATTTAGAATGGAAGGAAGCTGGACTCGAAAGGACGAGAGAAAAATAAATAAACAACATTGAAAAGATAACAGTGAATTGAAAATGAGCAGACAGATATGAAGAAAAAGGAAGGGAAAGGGAAGGGAAAGGGAAGGGAAGGGACAAGAGTGACAGATATGACATCGTAAGGACTAGATGGACGGGGCAAACTAGAAAGGGAGAGAGAAAGAAAGAGAGAATAAGGTGAGAGACTGGCTTTTGTCTACCAAAATAGTTTGGAGGTCTTAAAATTACAGGCTAGGGCACTCTAGCCAGGAATAATCATTTCTTTAGACAATTTTATATACCTTTTTTTTTTGTAAACAGAAAAGCATTCAGTTTTTATCGTAAGTGGCTTGAGCTAAGAAAAAAAGCTTTTAAAAAAATCTGTTGTTTGGACAGACATAGCCAAATCTCTAGTCTACAAGTACTATGGTAATGAACGTGTTGCGTCACCTTCTCCAAGTTTTAATTTTCGAGGCGCCGCTTCATTACATAAAAAATAGCACTTCTCGGGTGTCGTAATTTGTGAGGCGTTGCACGGGTTTAGGAAGACCTTTCAGATAAGTTGCTAGGCTTTGCAGGAGTGTAGGTTTACAAGGCCCCAGATAATACAAAAACAAAACAAAAAACAAAAACAAGCAAACAAAAGAATGCATTGTTTGGCATGGGCACTTAAGCGTTCAGTTTCAGATAGCTGAATGTTGACAGAAGCTTCTACCTTTATCCAATTTTACTGCCATGGAAATCTAACTGCAATACCAAAGGCAGCGAAAAGGAAACGAAATTAAATGGCCTGGTGATTTTGAAATTAGATTGCCGACAGCGCTTAAATTAAAATTCTTCGGGGCTGTGAAAAAAAAATGCGACTGAAAGGAAGTGCAGTTGTCGAATAAATATAGGCTAGCCTAAGTCACATTTCGATGCAGATAGTGTAGACAAACAGCAACATTTGTGGACTTTGCACGACGTAGACTTTAGAAAGCCGTAGTACAGAGGCTGCGAATGCTGTGCAGAATATCTCCCTTTATTTAATTTTTATACTGCAGATCTCATTTTCTTTCCAAATATTTAGACAGGATTTCAGCTAAACATTTCGAATCTCAAATAGAGAAAATATTATTACACTCTCAAATGGCAGAAACGTGGCAGTTACGCGGAAGTTTTACTTCAAACTGAACTTCCTCATTCCACCCAATCTGTAAGATGGGTATCCGGCTAAAAGCAGAGAAATTTCCTGACTGATAGTAGCGATTAGCGCCTGTTAAATGCATGACACCTCAGGACCCCTTTCAAGGGGATTTTTAAGGGTTACCTCAGGGAGTTTATGAGGTTCCTAAGTGTTCTGACCAGCCGTAAGAATAATACAGTGAAGTTGCATTGTCTGAATGTGAGATTTATAAACCTCAATATGATATTTAATATTATTACTATAGTCGATTCCGCTTAATAGCAATATATCTGGAGCACAGTGAAAGGTGTGAATAAAACGAGTTGACTTTCCGGTGACTTCTATGTGGGAAAACTTTTGTCATCAGGCAGTTTGCGATAAAATGGAATTTCTTATGGATTTAGCAGTCCAGCCCTGCATGCATTTCGCCTATCTTTAGCATTATGCTGTACAAAAACATTACTTTTCTTATCGTTTCTTACATATTTGCAATCTAACCCCGTACCTTGCACCAAAAGACCGTAAACTTGATCTAACCTTACCTGTCCTTTTTGTGTGAGACGGAGCACTCTTCTAGTGTCGTGAAAAGCATTGTTAAAATTGGTATGCAAACATCATTCTATCGGGTGCCCATCTCTGCTATGAGATTTCTATTCTCTCTCTCCAAAAGCTGTCCACAAAAGTTCCTTGTCTGATGCCATATGTTGCTGCGTATGTCCCCCACCCGTCTCCCACAGCAACCACTCCTCCCCCCTCCCCCTCATTTGCGCCCCTAGCACAGTTTTTTCCTTCGCTAGACCACTGGGGTTGAGAGTAAAATTTGAATGAAGTTGGTTAAGACCTAGTTCTAGACTAGTCTTGTTGTCTCACGAAGATGTATGGTTCTTTTGTATAGGCAAGATATGATAGTATGTCTTTCGTTGCGTGCACTATGACACCATGGAAGGTCACGGAGCCTTTTGTGCTATAGATATATAGGTTACTTTCTTAAAAGCAGTGATTTTGGAGAATAGGATTAGTTACAACAGTAGGATGTAAACTGACGTAGGTAGGAAACTGAAGATCACTGTTCCTGTGTGTGTGTGTGTGTGTGTGTGTGTGTGTGTGTGTGTGTGTGTGTGTGTGTGTATTTATGTGTGTGTTATGTCTGTCTGTCTATCTGTCTGACTCTCTGTCTGTCTGTCCGTCTGTCTGTCTGTCTTGCGGGTGTTCCTCTGGCTGTCAGTCTTTTCGTCCATCTGTCTTCCCGCCTGCTTGTTGTGAAAGACAATGCTGCATCTAAGTAATACACAAGAATCAACAAACTTTTAACAGATTTACGGTATGTCTGTTCAGTTGAGTAACCGCATGTAATTTGGAACAGGTTCATGACAGGGGCTGAAGTGTCAGGATAATGTTACAGTTTATCAATAGTCCATCTTCAGAGCTCTTCCTCTTCAGTGGATGGTCGTATGCATGATATAATCCTTACGTTAGTTAACGCACTGTGGTAACCACGGGAAACTCCCAAAACATTAGTAGCGTTCACTGATGTTAACGCAGTACGTTAGCTAACGTATGGATTATGCCTACGGCCACTGGTCTGCAGTAGACATTCAAATTGGCGACCATGGTCCTCCAGTACTTTCTGCTGTTCTCATAAATTTGACGTTAGTTGTTACTCATTCTACCATTGTTTGTTCATGTGCCCAGATACTTCGACTTCCTTTGCCTCAATTTTCCTTCCAACTGCTTCATAAAAATAGCCAGTTTCTCTGACCCTCCTTTTCTGTTGATGATTTGTCCAAAGAATTCTTATTGTCTCTTTCTGATTGTCTTAAAGAGTATTCTTTGCACTTCTGCCATTTTGAGAACATCATAATTTGTTTTCTTCCCAGTTCAGGATATTCTCAATATCTTTCTTAAGAGAAACCAATTTTCTGTGGCTTACAGTGGCTGTTTTTTTGTGGGGTTTTTTTCAGCATTACACTGCTAATCATGCAGTTTTTACATTTATATGTAACAATATACTAAACACGTGCATTTACAATATGCATCTTTATGGTGATTGTGATGTTATCTTTGTAGATAATAAATATAAAACCACTGATATTAATTTATCGTTTAGTGAAAAAAAGCGCGAGAAGGTTTTGTAAGAGATCGTGCTTCAAAATTGTGGGATGTCGCTTAACAACTCTGACAAGATCTTTTGTATTTGGCTTATCAAAATACAGTGTTTTATCAAGCCCCACAGTTGGCAGTAATAACTGCTGAAATGAGTGGTAATTACTGCAGTATATCTGTGACAGAATGCCTCTCTCAGAGATAGGCAATTTGCACACTGAGCTATTTTTGTGCTTGCTATATGATACAACCCATTGCATCCATCAAACGTCACAGATAACGTAAGTCACAAAGTATTTGGTTTAAAAAGCAGCATCATAGCTGGAGATTGACATTTTTTTTTGCGTTTTCTAATATAGTTTTTTTTTTCTTGCGTCTCCTGGAAAACTCGCTCAAATTAGATAGGCGACGAGATCTAGATTTAGACTGCCGTGGACGCATTTTTTCAAAACACTTTAATCCCGTAGAAGCAAAATTTCTTGCCCTTTTCTTCCTATCCTATCTTATGACGCCCGGATCATCTGATTAAAGAAAATCAAAACTATTGAGTTGTACTGTTTTAGGGACAGTTATTTGACTGGTGAATCAGATTTCACCTGACCTTTTCACAACAAACTCTGGGTTAATGAATCAAAAACTGAGGCCTTCTTTACTTAGGTGAAGTGTATGTAGAGATAACGGCATAGATCTACAGCTTTTCCTTTGACATCATATTTATTTATAGTGCAGTTCTAGTTTGGAGTAATCTTATCGTTACTATGTTTTTGGCCTTTTGAGTGTTTTTTTTTCTTTAAATATATAAGCGTCTTTAAAAACTCCCCACTAGAAAATATGCTTCTAAAGAGGAACCAACAAAGCTGTAGGAATACAGTTTTACACACATTTATTTTGGCATAATTTGATTGTCCACAAATAGCAGACGAACTTAATATTTAATGTCTGAAACAAGCATGTGATGTATTGAACTGATTAATCCAATTGCTTGCAGATGCCACATGACGTCCTGAATTTTTACCAATAAAGAAATACATAACCTTTGTGTGTGGATGTAAAGCTTCAATAAATTTAAATAGGTTTTTTTTTTTTTCTGACATTCTGACAGTGTGTGGTGAAGAATAGAATAGAGTAGAGTAGAGTAGAATAGAAGATAACAGAATAGAATAGAATAGAATAGAATAGAATAGAATAGAATAGAATAGAATAGAATAGAGTAGAATAGAATAGAATAGAATAGAATAGAGCTTGACGCTTGATAAGAGTTCTTAAACTAGGCACAGGAAGGACCCATCAGTTCTCTTCTCGTCGTGAGAAATTGATCGAAATGACAGCTGTCAGCTGATACTTTTCGTCAACATTGATGATGATTCATTGCAGCAGCCGCTCACACATAATACGGGTCCACTGGGGAGTTGGTATGCTCAGGGGCGTAACTACCATGCCGTGTCCTCCCCCCCCCCNNCCTTTTCCACCTAAACACTCGTCATTCCCTCAGGATTTTTGCTTGTTAGACAAGTCTTTTAATCCCCCCCCCTCCCNCCCCCCCCTCCCGTTCTTGTTCTCGTGTAATATTCCCTCTGGCTGTAGACTTCGACATTTGCTTGTGATCCAGGGACTGTGAAGGCCACTCTGCCGTTTTACTAGATAAGACCGTATGCGACCGAATTATAACTTTTTCAGAGAGGCCACGAGGGCGTATATTTCGTTGGCATATGCCGAGCTTGCAAATGTATGGCATTTAAGACAGTCAGAAGCGGCAGATTTGTTGTTGTTTTTTTTAATCTTCTGTTAATTAAGAATATCAAATGACTTATGTTGATTGTTGATTGCATTTTTAATGGTCTCTGGGTGATAGCAGTTTGATTTGTTGCTTTTTTTTTTTTAAGCGACTGAATATTTGTCATCTTATGTTGAAAGTTAGTTCCCTTGTTAATACGGAGCACATAGTTAACTCACATAATGGATGAAGCATAACATTTTATTTTCCCCATGCCAAAAGCCTCCTCAAGGAAAACCAACAAATTGTGCCGGTTGCCATCTGGTTGAGGACAGTTCTGTTCCTTCCAGCAAGTCTACGACTCTTGGCACTTCTTTTCACCATGCTCGGCCATCTCCTTCATACGACTCACTGCAGGATTGTTGTCCCAGATGTTCTCCTCCTCGTCCCTCAGTTTCTTTTCCAATTTCTTGAGGATATAAACTCTGTAAAAAAGGTACCAAACAGGGAATTTGATCTAATTTGGGATATACGGTCTTTCGCTGTAGAAATGACCGCAGTACCCTTCGTCTCTGTACCGGGGAAAGCTATGTAGGCTGTGAGGCTGTGATTACGCCCCTGGACATGTTGAGTGTTGGACTAATTAGAGAGGAATATCCTCAAGGGCCGATAACCCTTTTTTTTTATAAATTTATGACAATGGATTGACGGTCTACTCCGCGTAATCGAAATTCGCTAAATCACAACTTCCTGTTAATCGGAATACTTTTTGCAGATCAAAGAATACAGCACTTTCTGTACAGTTTAAAGGTAATTAAATAATTGCACCTCTTTTCATCTTCCCGAGAAACTGCCACTTATTGGTGTAAACAGTTTTCGACTAGGGCCATTATATTATACCTTATGACTCACTGCCAAATAAGAAGACAGAAATCTATCACAGTCGTATACAATTTTGACTTGTAAATAGTGGGTTACCTTTAAAAAATAGTTGACTCTTGTAAGAAGAGAAATTGTAGATATTTTTGTAACTCTATAGGATGAGGCAATTAGAGAACAAATTCAACCCATGTGGTAAGAGGTATGGCCCGTTAAGTATAATGTTATTGTTATACTAAGTTATACATTTTACTTTGCCTCAAAAATTGGACAGCAATTCAAACATTCAATTTGCCAAACTTCTTTTTTCCCCTTCATTGATTGGTCTTTAGAAATAAAACATCTTTGATCACTTTCTTGGTCCTTAAGTTGAAAGTTGTTCATAATTTGTAGGCATAATCTTGCAGTTTTCAAATTTTCAATTTTACGAAAAGTTGGACGGCAAAAGTGAGGCATGCGTAAGATAAATTTATTGTGTCCAAACGATCATTCCAAACATCCGGGTTTTTTTTAAACAGACTCAAAAGTTCATTTTTGATTATTTTTCTTTAATTGTCAGGTGGCTAAAGCTATTGTTTGTATTCCTAAAACTGAAGTAAAGTGTTCTAGACAGAACATGTCATTTTGACAGATGTTTTTTTTCTTTTTCAAATTACTTTTTTGTACATTAAAAACAATATATGTATATATATATATATATATATA
>JAWQUT010000097.1:1297360-1319524 GCA_033807755.1 Ellobium chinense
AGGTGATTGTCGTCTATTTCAGACATGTATGTTGTGATAGAATGTGCTGGTATGATTGTTGTCCGGTTTTGCGGATTATGCTACAGCTGACACAGTCATAATACTTGTCTGGCACAAAAGCATGGGCGTCAACGTAGCCTTAAAACTCAAGTGTCAGTTAATGACGTTAAGGTATGAAGATGTCAGTGTGTTTTTCACTGTTGACTATGGTAGGTTTTACAAATCTCATTAACTTATCCAGGGGTCCCAGGCCAAAATACTTTCCAAACATGTTGTTTAGCTCTTCTTCTAAATTTTGACACAAAGAAAAATGCTCCTAAACCAGTTAGATTTTGAGAACTTATCCAGGAAAGAAGGCAACCTAATATTTCAGGCCTTTTCACTCAGTAGGTAAATTTACCCATTTAGCAACAACCAAATTTTATACGTGAGTGACTAAACCTCACCTGTTCTGAGTCTACACATATATTTGCACCTATCTAAGCTTTTGAAATTAAATTCCAACCCCTTTCCCCACTCCCCATGGCCAGTTTTCTGATTTTATAGTGACAATCTTAAATTGCATATTTTTATGCCAGGGGTTATTGGCATCTTCATTACCTTGATCCGATCAGCAGTGTGTATATGAATGAAAGGAGATTGAGAACAAGGAGGTAAGCACATTGAGCCTCATAATATTTGTCTTATAGCTAATCAACATGAGACTTATTTTGTTGGTGTTATATGAAGTGTGTGAACATTGACTAGGTAACAAAAAGGTTTTAATCTAGCATTATTCAGGTCCAAGATAATGTCGTGTGAAGGAACAGTGATAATGCAACGGGCATATCGGGAGGCAACGTGGCCGTGCGGTTTACTCAGAGACCGAAGACTGTCAAGTCTAAGATGTGTGTATTCGACTCTTGGGCCAGGCGGTTTACGTTGTGATGTTTTTATGAAAGACATTTCATCTCTCTTTCCCCACTTGACTCAGGTATAAATGAGTACCTGGCTTTAGAGCTGGAGGGACAGAACGCTGCACTGCGTGCGACCAGAAATCACTTTGTTATATATTTCATTTGTAATACATATTATATTTACATGTATGGTGCGTATTGTTCTATGTGTTTGTATTATGAAGGAGATGTATAACATTGTATGACATTGTAAACCAGTTTGCCTATGGGGTAAATAAAAGTCGTATTTCCATTTTCATTTCATTTTTAAAATACAGAGTCAGAGGAAATGATGACCGGAGAAAAAAATGTCCACTTTAAAAGTCATCTGACTCACAAAAGTTCAGTTTCATCAAAAGTTAACAACCATTTGCCCATAAATCAATAGTTTTGTGTGCAGAAATGATTTTATTCTCGATTTCTGCAACAACAACAAAAATCGATATGGCTTCAGTCACCGTCAGAGACAGACATTCCAGCTGCTAGTCTGGCAACATAACGCGTCATTTCGACTGGCATCTTCTGTCAAGTAAATGAGTTTTAAACGAGCCTCTTTTTCATTTCCCTTCGCCCTCTTTCCAGCTCATTAGTCACAGCTGTACGCGCGACTTGTGGCGTGACTGAGGGTCATCGCAAATTGTGACTGAAAGAAATGGCGGCTTTCTCTAACAACAGCACCGATTTAGTCGAAATATCGATCTAGCCCATGACCTGTCTATGACTAAATGAACTGTCATTATCATTGCGGTGCTGTCCTTCGAGATAGCCGAAATGGCTTATTCAGTAGATTTAGTGTAAAGATTTTCTCCCAACCGAAGAATTATTATAATACATAAAAAGATCATAGAGTGTTTTTCATTCACGGTCAACAATAAAATGTTTACGACTCGCAACAACGTCTGTAACGTTTGAACCGTAAAAGTTGAGAATTTGAACGTTAACAGTGGGATCTCTTACCATCGTAAGAATTCCATTAATCCTGCATGTTGGACGCTCCTAAGAGTGCTGTAAAAGATCCCACCGTCAGTGTGGAAGCTTTCCATACATGCTAAATTTCGTGCGTTTGTAGCAAAATGAACAAACGACTAACTGTACCTTCCCACTGTGTGTATATAAGCTTTCCAATTGAACTGTTTCTTAAATATGACCTTGACTTTTTGTGTCAAAATGTTCAAGTTTATTAGATCACACAGCCTTAAAAACATGTATCTGGACAGTTTTATCAAGAAAATCCAACGTCTCTACAAAGGTGTTAATTATTTACATTTTTCTTAAAAATGTTGAAGTTTCTAAAAAGACGGCTATGTTTTTATTATGCAAATGAATCTGAAAATGTGCACCGAGAGATCATGTCCATTTCTTAGAAGTTTTAAACCTGTCTAACCTGCCTATGTGCCAAGTGACATTTTTCTGCTAATTTTTGTGTTCAATGTGACTGACGCAATCCATTAATAGACTAAAATCTATTTCACATAAGATCCCTGGTCTAGATTCTAATCTGTGTGGCACCCACTACTGGTGCCCTGTAATTCAGTTTGCCCATTTTCTTCTTTACTACATAGCATTATAAATATCCTTCTTGAGAAAAACGCAGAATTACCCCCAAAAAAAAAAACAGCAACAAAAACAATATAAAGACTCACCTTTGGAATCTCCTTACCTCCGTGAACACACAGATACCAAAATTGTTGCGAACTGCTGCCAACAATCCACAAAATAAGGCAAAACTCTGCGAGCTCCGAGATGTGTGACAACCCACCGGGCGTCAACAACACAATCCACTACTTGAGAAGCAGTCTAATCCCAAAGTTTTAGCTAGAATCCAGTCCTATGTCATTTCATTTTGCCGTTTTTTTTCTTTTTTACTACATAGCTTTCTGAGGTGCACTCTGATCCCAAAGTCTTAACCAGCATCCAGTCCCATGTCATTAGGTCAGTTATTCTGTGTCTTAAATTTCAAGCTTTACAAAACTTTAACAGGCCCAACAAAGTTTAAGCTCGGTTGCTGTTTGTTAATACATATTCGTTTTCATTACCAAACACCGGGAGGGACCTGTTTGCCTTTGCCCTCGCATTAAAATAAAGAAAAATGCTCATGAAAACATGAGTCCAGCTATAACAGAGTAAAATTACCACATCTTCCCAAAGTATCAAAATTCGCCTCATGGGGCATTAATGTGTAGGGTGTATGGCGTGTGAATGGATGGACATAGGAAGACTACATACATCCCCTTAGTTGAAAAACCTAATAAAGGAAAGTAGAGTTACAAGCCTGTAACCTCTTGTGAAATTCTTGTTGCGCTCTATTAACGTCATAAGTAATGGAACACAATGAACGAAACAAACAGGGTATACAATTACAAGTGACGAAACAAAGCCAACATACCGCGCTATCGCCTTTCCACTTTTTTTGTATCCTGTCGCCTACTGTGTTATGTTTTGAAAATCTCACATTTTCTTAGGCTGTGGAAAAATTATTGATTTGGGCAAGCAGTGTAATCGTGCGAATGAAATTGAGGACCCTTTAATAATGCATGACATATCACACTCAAGTATGGACAACCACAATGGCGAATTTAAATTGAATTTATGAAAGCCATGGTGATTGTGAGAAGTATCGATGTTTCATTTTGGTGTTCGGTATCGGTATCGACCAGTCTGTGTTTCGTAAAGAGCTGTATAGCGCAGTATTATGATGCCCCCAAGCTGGTTCCGCTTCTGACTTTGCAAGCTGTTGCATCGCAAGGTTGTTGCTCACCTAGAGTATGGAGAGACTGTCGTGAGTCACTCACCTCCAAACGCGGGTGATTAAGGTTACATATTATGCACAAATCAATGCAGGTCAACAGGGTTGGAGTTACTGTCTAATGGAATATACTTTTCAGGTATAAGCATTTTTTTCTCCTTGTCGGGAGCCAAGTGAGCACATCAGTATTTTGTCCTTATGCATTTGTTACTTCCTCATTAACCAGTATAGATGAAATTGCAGCAGCAGTTTTTTTGGGGTCAGGGATTGCAAAAAGAGACACTAATGAGAAATTGAGCTAACCCTCGTTCAGTTGACAGAACCCTCGATCACAGTTGGGTTTTCATGGGAATAGGTTAACTTTTGCACATGACAGGAAAGTTTATTTCCCCCCATTAAAACCTAATTTAGCCAATTTAGGTGCTGATCTGGATCATTAGTGGGTGGAATTAGCCGGCGAAAATTGAAACTGAGCTGACAATTGTGCATTCATTAACGATTCTTACCATAGTAAGAATTACATTTGAGAGCTTGCGCATTAACGACAGGATCTCTTACCATCATAATTCTTACGATGATAAGAAATCTCATCATTAATGCGCAAACTTTCTAGTGTAACTCTTACGATGGTAAGAGATCCCGTCTTTAACATGCAAGCTCTCAGTTAACTCCCCTTGTTGAACACCACTAATGGTGCATGCAGCACCGATGACCTTTGTAATTTTTACAATGGTGGGAGATCCCATATCACACCTACACATCTACACACTGTGTAACCCAGAGGGGGCTGCATAAACAAACTAGGGAGAGATGATGGCATCCAGATAGTTACAAAGATCATGAACGGCAAGCATTCTTTATTTGTGTGTGTGGAGGGGGGAAGGGGAATGGGNTTATGATCGTTTTGTTGTCTCCGTAGTTGGGACCGCCCTTTTTCTCCCTCTATGTATACATGTAGATCGTTTTCATCCTTTTTAACACCCCCTGAAGACGACCTTTTGGTGGAATGCTTGGGGCTTGTATTATAAGATTTTTAGTATATATTTGATTAAACTCTTTTATTGATTTCTATGACGGGATCTGTTTTCACTATTTACACACTGATTTTCACCCGTCCGCAGTCTCCACACTTTTTTTGCATTGTGGGAATATAATTATGTGCTAACTGCATAGTCATATAGTTTTCAGATCAAGGTCGAACAGTGGAAATCGCAGAGGAAGTGTCGTATGAGAGATGGGGTCGGGGAAAGAACGGGTTTCAGGGATAGATAGCCAGACAGACAGACAGACAGTAGTAAGACAGGCGAGCAGGCGGACAGACAGACAGGCAGAGAGAAAGACAGACAGGCAGATAGACCAAAAAGACCTGGATGGATGGATGGATGGATGGATGGATGGATGGATAAGTGAGTCAGTGGGCAGATGAACAAAATGATGAATGGCTAGATAGAAACGAAGACATAAACGAGTAGAAAGAAAGAGAAACATAAGAGAAAGAGGCAGACAGAGAGAGAGAGAGAGAGAGAGAGAAATGATGAAAAAATTCAAGTGAAAGAGAGCGCGTATTATTTCTCATCATCCTGATACAAAAAAAAAATAATATCCCTCGCCCATTCAATCTCATCAAATCGATAGATGATTTCATTTTGCCAAAGTAGTGATGAAATCGATACACTGAGCTCTCCTGTCTATCATTATGAATGAAATCACCCTCCAGGACTGAAAGTACAGTGAAACTCGGAAATACAAGGGTGGTTGGGCGAGACTTTCAAGATTGCACCGATCTGAGATATTTTGATGCCATATGACTGGCATGGCCGGTACAGAATCTTATAGACCGTGCAAGGGCGAACTCTGGGAGTTTATTTAGGCACGTGAAAGTGACACCAGTTGCTATAAAGGCCGCACGTGATTTAGCAAGGTTTCCACAACGTCAGATTTCCTTATTCGAAAACGGTTGAAATCGATTGGTCGCAATTTTGGTTTTCTGTCGTCCCCCATCCAAGCCCTCCCCCTTGCCGTGCCAATCTGTGGAGCTCCTAGCTTTCGAATTCTATCACAGAAATCTCAGCACAATGCCACGTTCATTACGCATAACGTTTTAGAAAAAAAAAATGCTCTGATACCACAGTAACCAGTTTCGGTTTATAGTTACATGAACTGATCCTGACATAGTTACAATCAAAACTAGTTTCTGTAACAATCAAAACTAGTTTCTGTAACAATCAAAACTAGTTTCTGTAAAGTCAAAGCTATTCAGGAATTAGGTATTTTCAGCTCCATCACGTGACCTAGGAAATCTTGCTCACACGTTGGTTTGTTTACATGCTCTGCTTATGTATGATTACTCGTCACTTATCAAAATATCCTAGCAATCCCTAGATCACGTGGTGTAACTGACCCGTCTGAAAATACCTCATTAGCGTCCATAGTCTAATGCAGACTGCCTGTGTCAGGGATAGGCAATTAGGTAGTTTCGGCTCCATCACGTGACCTAGGAAATCTTGCTCACACGTTGGTTTGTTTACGTGCTCTGCTCATGTATGATTACTCGTCATTTATCAAAATATCCTAGCAATCCCTAGATCACGTGGTGTAACTGACCCGTCTGAAAATACCTCATTTACAAACTGACCTATTTTGGTGCTTGCCCTCAGTCTAGTCACAGACAAAGTAAGTCACAAAGTTATTGGTTTTTTTTAACGGTGAAGTGTTACCTGTTTCCTGGTTTTTTTTTTAATTTTGTTGTTGTTGTTGTTGTTTTTTCCTTTTTTTCTTTTTCTGTTCTTTTCTTTCATTTATTTTTATTTACATTTTATATATATTATATTTTCATTGTGTTCATTATTATTTACCTTATTTCTAAACTCTTGAAAGTAGTGCATTACAAATGAACACACTCACTTCCAATCTGAGCCAAAAAAAAAATTTTTTTTTAAAAGTCACAAAGTTATTGGTTTAAAAAAAAAAACCAACACCAGAGCTTGAGATTGGGCTTTGTTTTCTTGTGTTGTCTAGCACAGGTTCTGTCCCTCTGCTGAAAACCTCACTCAGATAAGATAGGTGAATTGCCTATGACTTTCACTGTGTATAATTATATTTTTTAACACTCGTATTCCAAACTGACAACAAAAACGAAGCGCCTGCTTGTCCCTTCTTCCCCCTCCCACCCTTCCCACCCACCTCCACAAACACACAACCGCAGTTGTCCCTTCTCATGATCATTTTCCTTTATCCCGCCAGCTTGTCTTCTCTTTCTTCTCCATTCTTCTTTTCTTTTCACACANGCTGTTGTTTTCCGTTCTTTCAGTGCCTTTTCTTCTTCCACACTTTCGTCGTCTTCTTTCTTTGCTTGTCAGACCCTCTCACAGCTACAGCAGTTTAGTGATGATACTGGTGGTGGTGGCTGTTGATGACTGGGTAGAAGATCTTAACCAAAACTGTCAGTTTTGCTCCGCTTTTGAATATGTTCTTTGTTGTTGTGGGTGTTGTTGTCGTTATTGTTGTTTTGGTTGTTATCGTTGTTGTTGTCGTCGTCGTTTTCGTCGTTGTTGTTGTCGTCGTCGTCGTTGTTGTTGTCGTCGTTTTCGTCGTCGTCGTTGTCGTTGTTGTCGATGTTGTTGGGTTTGTTATTACTGCTAACTCGCTGGAGGATTTTATTTTTGTTTGTTGGTTGTTGTTTGCTGCAAACAGATTTTACTCGACAGGTCTGTGTTCAGTTAGTAGAGTGTGAGTTCTGACCCGACTTCTCGTGAACCAACATACGACACAACGAAGACTGCATGACTTCAAGACCAGTGGCTGTATGCATAATCCATACCTTAGTTAACGCAGTGCGGTAACCACGGGAAACTCCCAAAACATTAGTGGTGTTCACTGTGATTAACGCAATACCTTAACTAGCGTATGGATTGTGCAAACGGCCACAGGGTTTCCAGAATACGTATTTATATAATTGATAATATCTATTAAACGTCAAATTCGCGAAAATCTGGCCCCCTTATCATCTTTGTGCAGTCTAAAACGGAAAGAAGCATGTGTCTGGGAGGAGGAAGTCAAACGAAGCTGGTGCATATGTAACCGGGTGGCAAGGCATATAATATACTATTCTGTTAGTGCTGATAAGGGGAGGGAATGTGAGCCAGATCCGATGACTTTTACAAGATGTTACACGTTATTTGAGAGTCCAAAATAATGCAGCCCGTTTGATCTTTAAGAAGCGTAAGCGAGAGCCCAGTGAGCCACTCTTAAAATTACTTCACTGGTTACCACTCAGAGCCAGAATTGAGTACAAGATTGCCACTTTTTGTTATAAGACCATACATGGTAGTTCACCTGCATACATATCAGACCTGGTAGCTGAGCACAAGCCCTACTAGATCATTACGATCTGAAAATGCTTCTTTTCTCCATGTACCAAAAGCAAACATGAAAAAATTTGGAGAAAGAGCTTTTACGTCCTCAGGACCATTTATTGTTTGGAATAAACTGCCTAAAAATATTCGTAAAGAAAATAGTCTAAGTACTTTTAAGAAACTTCTCAAAACACATTTGTTCAAACAATATCTTGGTTGACCATGACAGTCTGCGAAACCAGTGAGTAGTGTGTACAGAGTGTAGTATGCTTGGGTGTGTGAGCTGAATATTATATAATCTTATTTACTTCTTTGTGTAAAGCGCTCAGAGCCTGTATCTACAGGGATGAGCGCTATATAAATGCTATGTATAATTATTATTATTATTATTATTATTATTATTATTATCTAGGGAAGTGTGTCACCAGGGATTTTACCAAATTACTATGTGTTACCACTGCACCACAGGGACGCTAACTTCACAGCAATTTAATCCTTAAATACCTACTGCCTGAATGTGTTCCCTAACTTTCACCCGTGACCCTAACACATTTCCCGATGCTCACACATATACACACAGAATTAAGTTACTGTACTAAAAACCTTTTTCCTTTATTACAGGAAACAACCGAGTCAACCAATGTCACCAGTCCCACCACTCCTGGCCCTAGTGGAACCACCAAGGCTCCTGAAACCATGGCTCCCAAAGTCCAGACCACCCCTGCAGGTCCAAAGCAGCTGAAGGCGGTGACTCTACTGGTAGGTAGAAGGAGTTCATGGTTATATTGGTGATAATGGTTAGATGTGAAAATGACGGTGACAGTCTATTCACTTCATGCAGTCTGCCGTCTTATAACAAAAGGGCACATAATAATAATAATAATATCAATAATGATATTAATACGACATAGGCTATACGTCCTTTATCCATGCTTTTGCCCGCTCGTGCGACTTCACACTATTATTACCCCAGCAGGCCAGTTCACTCTGGAACTTTTTAAAACTAAATGGTGAGCATACGGTGCCGCTATCACTTACAGGCGCTAATCACTAACATTCTGACAATATCTTCCACTGCCTATAACAAGGTACCCCATTTTACAGACGGGTGGACTGAGTAAAATGTGAATAAAAAGCTTTCCCAAGGCATTTACAACATGACTCTGGTCGGGAGTCGAACCCGTGATCTTTAGGTCTTGAGTCCAACGACTGAATCATTTGGCCACGCTGTCCACCTAGTGTGGCATTCTATAAATTATAGTGCATATGTGCCTTACGAGGTCATGTACATAGGCCTTCTTCTTTGTAAATACTAAACCAAATTGTGTCTTATTTTAACTCCATGTTGTCGACCATCTTTACATGCCGTAAGCATGCTATAAACATAACTCACTGCCCACCTCTGATCTTGTAAGCTTTCTTTACCACTTTTATTATACATTCGAATCTGGAAGCAGCAGTGCAATGTGTAAACCATTATAATAGTTTGATTCCTTACCCTCAGTATGCACACACTGTCTCCACCGAATTTGTTCTCTTGAAAACCCAGTTGACTCTCCACGCCCACACTTCCACCGCCCACCCCCCTCCACCGATCTCAACAAATTTAATGTTAACCCCGCCTTGATTTCTTTCTCTCTTGCTTTCTTTTCGTCCAGGATCCGCCATTTGTGATGATGACACCTAGGGGTGACCAGTACACAGGTCTTGTGGTCGATGTCTTGATGGAGGCCATTAAAGACCTAGGGTATGACGACATCATATGGAATATTCCAAACAAAGCCAACTTCGGCTATGAGGAGAGACCTGGGCAGTGGAACGGTTTGATAGGGGCAGTGCAAAATAAGGTAGGTTAGACACGATAATAATAATGACAATAATAATAATATTTTCTTATTTTAACTCCATGTTGTCGACCATCATTACATGCCGTAAGCGTGCTGTAAACATAACTCACTGCCCACCTCTGATCCTGTAAGCTTTCTTTACCACATTTATATAGCGCTTCATCCCCGGAGGACTCAAAGCGCTCTACAGCCGTATGCATGCATACTCAGCACAACTGTATACCTCCACAATCATACAAGCTTACGCACACAGCAGATGCACATGCAGGCAAACACATACACACTCATATTCACTCACACGTACACACACAGCATCTGTATGTGTGTGCAGTTGTGAGCAGTCGGGAAGTGTGTTTGGGTCACGGGTGAACACTAGGTTCGCACGTGGAAGTTAGGGACCGATTCAGGCAGTAGGTATTTCAGAATTAAATTGCTGTGAAGTTAGCGTCCCTGTAGTGTAGTGGTAACACGCTCGGACTTGCAAGCTGAGAGACCCTGGTTCGATCCCCGGCAGGGACAGAAATTTTCTTGTGTAGGTTTTTTTGGCCCTTCTTTATATGATCATTCACAGTAATTTGGTAAAATCCCTGGTGACACACTTCCTTAAAATAATATGTAACATCTGAAAAATTATCAGACTAAGCTCCCCTTCCTCCCCCTTAAAACATAAGAGAAAAAGAATACTACTATACTGTATTGCCTTTCCACCCGGTTACACAGTCAAAGAGTAGAAATATCAAGGTAAAGCGGGAGTATGGATTCCAGCCTCGATAAACATCAAACATAAGAATGAGCATGTTCTATAACTGTAAAAGTCAGCGAATGTTACGGTCAGTTAAGAAAGACTGGAAAACTGACACAAACCACAACTCGGCAGATGATTTCCTCAGATCAGATCAGATCAGATCAGGTTACCGTCCTTCGATTAAGAACTGGCCACTGGGTGTTCAATAGATATCTACAATTTTCCACATGAGGTAGGCAAAAGCAGTTCAGTGCCAGCAGGCAGACCAAGCACCACAACATGTCTTGCAGGAGTGCTCTCCTTAGGCAAAAATAAGGGAATGGCTGTGGCCATAGCCCGGCTGACTATGAAACGAAGCTATAGTTATGAAGATGCCAATGTATTTTTCACTGTTGGCTATATTAGGTTTTACACCTCTCATTAACTTATCCTGGGGTG
Organism: Ellobium chinense; assembly: GCA_033807755.1. Lineage (NCBI taxonomy): Eukaryota > Metazoa > Mollusca > Gastropoda > Ellobiida > Ellobiidae > Ellobium > Ellobium chinense. Next base: position 1,308,427 of record JAWQUT010000097.1, read on the forward strand.
CCGTGTCAAAATACTTTCCAAATATGTAGTTTAGCTCTTCCTCCAAATTTTGACACAAAGAAAAATGCACCTGAACCAGTTAGATTTTGAGAACTTAGGCAGTGAAGCAGACACCCTAATATTTTAGGCCTTTTCACTCAGTAAACAGGGTAACCTTACCCACCTAGCAACAACCACAAATTTTATACTTACGTGACTAAACCTCACCTTTTCTGAGTCTACATATATATTTGCACCTATCTTAGCCTTTGAAATTAAAATCCAATCCCTTCCCCCCTCCCCATGGCCAGTTTTCTGATTTTATGGGGACTATTTAAAATTGCATATTTTTATGCCAGGTGCTATTGGCATCTTCATAGCTATAGGGAACGGCACAAACCTGCGATTAGTCACTCAGTTCATGATCCATAATTGAAAGCACAAAACTAGAGTGGGTAAAAGAAAGATGAGCACCATGAGGTTCTGTACCTTCGTTCCTGAATTTACTTTACACACCGGAAATAATTCCCCTTAACACACCCAAATGACAAAAGAAATGACATCCTTTTTTGTGTCTAGAGGCCGCGATTTTTTGGAATGCTGAAACAGGCATTTTCAGCTGCTGAGCCACGTTAGATCAAAAATATTTTAAAAGTCCTTAGAGATCTTCAATCCCAAAGAAACCGTATATTTCCGGTGATCAATGCTTCCTAGCTTCAGAAAAAGTTAGAAAAGGAAAACGTTTATGTAGAAGTTCAAATACAGACATAGTCTACCTTAATGACAAACATCAGGGGACATCACAAAATTTGTTGAAAGCTGTACATTATATGATGGAAACAACAGTCTTTGTTTATTTGATTTTTTTTCTCGAATAATAGACTAGTGCTTAGAAGAAGAGAACAGAAGATGCGTTTCGACTACATGTAAATCTGGTGTACAGGAAGATTTTTACGACTACCTTTCTTCGCTACAATGGTTGTGATGTCGATCTCACATATGCGTACAAAAACCGAACACAATTAAAAGTGTTAGGTTCAAGTTCAAGTTCAAGTTCAGATCTTTATTAGGCATACGCCAAACACTTTACTTCACACTTACACAGTAATAATCCTTGCATAATAACTTTTCCAAGAAAACACAATAAGTATATTTGCCAAGAGGAAGGGAAAATAACGAACAAGCTGCTTAGAGAAAAAAAAAAGGAAAGAAAAACCAAAAAAAAAAAAAATCAGTACAATAATAATATACAAATTCAATCCTATATATTTATGTGCACATCCCAGTTTTATTTTACCCTCCTCTTTCTCCCACCTTCATTCATGCAGTCTTTCTCACTTTTGCTCATTCTTACAACAGTTTTTACTCTTCATCATATTTCTAAATCTAAGGAATGGCTTCAAGAAATAGGAATGACACCTTCTCTTATGCTGTTCCCCTTTCTCTCTGTCGCCAGTCTGCCGAGATAGCAGTGGCTGCCTTCAGCATGAGTTCGGCTAGATCCACAGTGGTGGAGTTCAGTCAACCCTTCATGCACGCTGGATTCAGAGTCCTCTACACTATACCTGATTCTTGGCATCCGGGCGAGGCCATGGGTGGGTCATCCATCGTCATTATCATCATTTTTGTCATTCATTATCATAGATCGTCACCATCATTATCATTATTGCTGTTTCACAACGTTGTAATCGTTATCCTTATCTAACATCTTTATTGTCGTTATTTTTGTTTGGTTTTTTTTTTTGGTGCTTAACATTGTCATTATCACTGCCACTGTCATTGTTACTATCCCTGTCCTTGTCACTGTCATTCTGTCTGTCACTATCACTGTCATTGTCACTTTCACTGTTATTGTCACTGTCAGTCACTATCACTGTCCTTAATACTGTCATTATCACTGTCATCTTCATTATCACTGTCATTGTCATTATCACTGTCATTGTCACTATCACTGTCATTGTCATTGTCACTGTTATTGCCCTTTTCACTAGCATTATCATTGTCACTATCACTGTCATTGTCACTATCAATGTCCTTGTCACTGTCATTATCACTGTCACTTTCACGGTCATTGTAACTATCACTGTCATTGTCAGTGTCAGTGTCACTTTCACTGTCATTGTCACTAACATTGTTACTGTCATTTCCGTGTGCAAAAAGCTCAGTTCTCAATATTGTAACTCCATAGCTACGATGGTTCGACCTTTCACCCCTGGCCTCTGGGTCCTCATTGTCTTCATGTTTATCATCGCGAGTGCTGGACTGTACGTAATAGGTCGGTTCAGCCCGTACGAGGACATCGCCTTTGTCGGGAAAACAGCCACGTACGAAGGCCTCAATTTTACCAACAGCATGCTGTATGTCTTCAGTTCTTTGACGTGGCAGGGTGAGTACTGCTTAGGGACAGCCTGGGAGGTCATGTGGAGATTCGTAGCAGAATGGTTAGGGCGTTGGACTCAAATTCAGCAGGTCCTGGGTTTGATTCTCGTTATGGTCGTGTTGTAATTGCTTTGGGAAAGCATTTTTTTTTTATACTTCACTTCACCTGTGGAGAAAGCGTTTTTAGAGTTTTGGAAAGGCTAGTTGTCTTTTGCCTCTTCTTCGCACCTCTTTTCCGTCCTGCACTTCATCTTCATTGTCTTCCTTCACATCTTCCCTCTTTCCCTCTTGTAATCCCTCTTCTTTTTGTTACCTCTTCCTCCATCTTCCTCAGTCTCTTTCTTTCCATCTTTCTGCTCACTCTGTGCATTCCTTTCACCGCTGGCGTTCTTCCTAACATAATATCANAAAAAAAAAAAATCAGTACAATATACACAAATTCAATCCTATACATTTATGTGCACATCCCAGTTTTATTTTACCCTCCTCTTTCTCCCACCTTCACTCATGCAGTCTTTCTCATTTTTTGCTAATTCTTACAACAGTTTTTACTGTTCATCATATTTCTAAATCTAAGGAATGGCTTCAAGAAATAGGAATGACACCTTCTCTTATGCTGTTCCCCTTTCTCTCTGTCGCCAGTCTGCCGAGATAGCAGTAGCAGCCTTCAGCATGAGTTCGGCTAGATCCACAGTGGTGGAGTTCAGTCAACCCTTCATGCACGCTGGATTCAGAGTCCTCTACACTATACCTGATTCTTGGCATCCCGGCGAGGCCATGGGTGGGTCTTCATCGTCATTATCATCATCTTTGTCATTCATTATCATAGGTCGTCGTCATCATCATTATCATTATTGCTGTTTCACAGCGTTTTAATCGTTATCGTTATCTACCATCTTTATTGTCGTTATTTTTGTTTTCTTTTTTTGGTGCTTAACATTGTCATTATCACTGCCACTGTAATTGTCACTATCACTGTCCTTGTCACTGTCACTATCACTGTCATTGTCACTATCACTGTCATTGTCACTGTCAGTCACTATCACTGTCCTTATAACTGTCATTATCACTGACATTTTTATTATCACTGTCATTGTCATTATGACTGTCATTGTCACTGTTATTATCACTGTCACTGTCATTATCACTGTTACTATCACTGTCATAATCACTCTCACTGTCAGTTACTATTACTGTCATTGTCACTGTTACTGTCCTTGTCACTAGCATTATCACTGTCATTGTCACTATCACTGTCATTGTCACTGTCACTGTAATTGTCATTGTCACTATCATTGTCCTTGTCACTGTCATTATCACTATCACTGTCATTGTCACTATCACTGTCATTGTCACTTTCACTGTCATTGTCACTGTCACTGTCATTATCAATGTCAGTGTCACTTTCACTGTCATTGTCACTATCATTGTTATTGTCATTGCCGTGTGCAAAAAACTCAGTCCTCAATATTGTAACTCCACAGCTACGATGGTTCGACCTTTCACCCCTGGCCTCTGGGTCCTCATTGTCTTCATGTTTATCATCGCGAGTGCTGGACTGTACGTCATAGGCCGATTCAGCCCGTACGAGGACATCGCCTTTGTCGGGAAAACAGCCACGTACGAAGGCCTCAACTTTACCAATAGCATGCTGTATGTCTTCAGTTCTTTGACATGGCAGGGTGAGTACTGCTTAGGGACAGCATGGGACGTCATGTGGAAATTCGTGGCAGAATGGTTTAGGGCGTTGGACTCAAGATCAGCAGGTCCTGGGTTTGATTCTCGTTATGGTCGTGTTGTAATTGCTTTGGGAAAGCATTTTTTTTTTTTGGATACTTCACTTCACCTGTGTAGAAAGCGTTTTTAGAGTTTTGGAAAGGTCAGTTGTCATTTGCCTCCTCTTCGCACCTCTTTTCCGTCCTGCACTTCATCCTCATTGTCTTCCTTCACATCTTCCATCTTTCCCTCTTGTAATCCCTCTTCTTTTTGTTACTTCTTCCTCCATCTTCCTCAGTCTCTTTCTTTCCATCTTTCTGCTCACTCTGTGTATTCCTTTCACCTCTGGCGTTCTTCCTAACATAATATCACCCACTTCTCTTCCTTTCTAAATCCGCTTCTCCACTTCTCTCTCCCCGACCCCACACCCCATCGATATCTTTTGGAAGAGGGAGGGATAGGTTTTGATTTTTATAATCAGTTTCTTTCTACACATCTCCTTCAGGTTATACTGCAGCCCCCAAGTCCATCTCAGGCCGTGTGCTGACATCAGTGTGGTGGGTCTTCTGTCTGTTCACCGTGGGTGCTTACATTGCAGGACTGTGTGTAGTGCTATTCAGGTACAAACTTTGACATAAATATCTGTTTTGTGTTTCATTGTTGGAGTTGTTGTTGTTGTTGTTCTTCTTCTTCTTCTTCTTCTTCTTCTTATTATTATTATTATTATTATTGTTCCTGTGGTGGTTGCTGTTGTTATTCTTGTAATTGTTGTTGTTGTTGTTGCTGTTGTTTGTCGTTATGTTCACCAGTGTGGTTGTTTCAACCGAGTTTGTGATGTTTGGTGGTTGGATTAACCACAAAATTGCATTCCAATCTGCATGAAGCATGGTGGAAAATTTAAACGTTGACTAAAATAGACACGATTATACTTTGTGACTGATAACCCTACGCAGAAGTGTCCAAGTTGGTCAAGTGTTATTATTTTGACAATTCTCGGAAGAAAAAAAAATCGGTTACAATCCAAGGGAGATAACTGCATAATATGACTGTACTTGATATTTTCATCGTTACCTCCCTTAGTAGAGGTGCATGTCTTTCGTCTCGATTTATAGTGGCGTGGGGTTTTTGCTTTGTCGTTTTGGTTGGGTTTTTTTGGTTGCATTTTAGGCATTATTTTGTCACTTGGGAGAGGATGGTAGGTGGTTGCAGATCGAATGTTGGACAGGCTAATGCTCAGATGAGATTGAAAGGATGGATGAAGAAAAGGAGTGAGGTAAAGAGGGCAGATGAATCAGTGGCGGATGGACAGATGAATGGACGCATGGAGATTGGAAATACAGTGAAACCTCGTTATACCGCCAAGTAAGGGGCAAACAGAAAAATGGCGGTATAACGAGAATGGCGGTACAACGAAAATACCATATAGAACAAGGGAAATAAGTAATTTACCAACATTGGACTGGCTAACATGTCTAAAATAATGCAGTTATCTCCCTTAAAACAATACAGTTAAAATTAAAAACAAGCAAGAACTAAGGATTGGAAGCGTCTGTGTCAAGTTGGAGAATGATAAGAAAAGAAGTTGACTACTACACATTACACATCCAGGTCGGAAAATCACACGAACGCTAGGCCTACGTCATAGATCAATGTGTGCAGTTTGCATCGTACCCCGCGACCGGTGCGAACCAGTTGAAGCATCACCTCGCGCGCGCTAACGTTCGTTCGCAAACTCTCTAGGCCTATTAAGCGAGAGGAGATTGAACTGTGACCTGCCTTTCCCACTGCATGCCCCATCAGTAGGCCTATCAGGACTTCGCTTCCAAAAAGCGAAGAGTGTGTAGTAGGATTGGTGTTTGAGTAACAAGCACAGACTGTGACGCCAATTGATGTTCCGTCTGATAGCTGGATTTAGGTGGAGGTGGGGAGTGGGCAGTGGGGGTTAAATTTACGTTGGCGGTATAACGAGCAATATTTACTATACTGAAGTTATGAATGTAACAGTTAAACTGTTGGCGGATGGCGGTATAACGAGATTTTTAGTGACTTTGTATAGGTGTCAGATCCGTTCCACGGCGAAAAGCTGGCGGTATGCGGGAATGGCGGTATAACGGGTGGCGGTATAGCGAGGTTTCACTGTACATGTAGACTTTATCCGGACGAACGGGGGTTTGTTAAAACAAGTCAACTTCTAAATTGTTTGATAACTACGCACTTGGGGATACCGAGAGAGGAAGGTACGAATGGATGAATGGGTACTGTATTTTTCATGAATGAATCGCTCACACAAGTTTGTGCTTTTTACTTTGTTTGTCTCTGGCAGAGTGAATCCTGAGATCCGAACCCTTCCCTTCGTGACCCTGGATGAGATGTCTCGTCAAAAGGACGTTGGAGTCATGATAGTGAATGGTTCCAGCACTCACAGATACCTGAACAGTTCAAAGGCCAAGCTGGAGAGTAGAATATTTGCCGCCATCAAACTGCGTGAAAAAGAGTTGATTGTTAGCAGCACGAAAGACGCGATTGATAAGGTAGGAGAGGGGAAGGAGAATGGGGGTTTGAAGAATAACAGATGAGAGGGGAGGAAAAGAAAAGGAGAATATAGAAGAAGAATAGGGTGCATTTATATCAGCCATTCCTTAGATAACACTGACTCTGAGGAGAAGAAGAATAGCGAACATGATGCTGACTGAGTGCTTTACAGATTAGGAAGAGAGGGATGAGAGAGAGAAAGAGAGGGAGGGGCAGACGGAAAAGAAGAAAATTGGGATACATCATTTTATGAAGGGTCCATCTTTAGATAGCACAGACTCTGAGCACTTTAAGGATCAAGATGAGAGTTCCAAGAGAGAGAGAGAGGGTGGAGGGAAGAGAAGAAGAAGAATAGGCTACGTTCATGTAAGGTCCAACCTTAGATAATATTGACTCTGACCAGGATGAGAAGAGAGAGTTTACAAGAGAGAGAAATGAGAGAGCGAGGATAGAAAGAAGAAAAGAAGAAGAATAGATTATATTATTTTATAAAAGCTCCATCCTTAGATAGCACAGACTTTGTACACTCTATAGTCCAGTGAAGCATGTGCATAATATTACTACTACCATTATTATTATTTTTGTTATTATTATTATATTTTGGATAACCATCAATATTATCACACCAGATGGCTCAATCTGATGGCAAGCTAGCTTTGCTGATGGACGGACCGGCGGCTGAGTACATCGCTACCCAGGAACCATGTGACAAAATGGTCATCGGGGAGCCTCTCGGAGACCATACCTACGGCTTTGCTTGCCAGATTGACTCAAACTTATGCCAGAATATGTCCACGAGAATTTTAGCCATGAAGGAAAGTGGCCATATTTCCTTGTAAGTATTCTGTTGTTGTTGTTGTTGTTGTTGTCGCTACTGCTACTGCTACTGCTACTGCTATTGTGCTGTTTTGTTGTTGCTCTGCTGCTACTTCTGTTGCTGCAGCTGTTGTTGATTTGTTTTGTTGTTGTTTTTTTTTTCAGTTGATTGAGTTGTGATTTCTTTTGAGACTATTTAATTGTGTTTTATTTTTACACAAGTTTAGGCTCTATATTCAAACCACGCTTATGTCCTTTAGAGATTTGTAATTGGTCTCCATGATCACAGCTGAGTTGATACTATTCTGTACCCAGCCAAGATCCCACATGCAGACTCTATTTACATGAAGAGAACCTCTACTGCTTCACTTACTCTTATTCATACAAATCTTCAAATCCAGGCAATATTGATTCATGGAAATACCCAAACAGGTTTTAAACAGAAGATCTCTAGGGACTCCTTTTAATATTTGATTGTGGTCGAGAAGCTGAGAACATATGAAGCATTTCAGAGAGTATGGCTTCTACACAAAAAGAACGACAGTTTCCTTTGTCATGTGGGTGTGTCCAGAGGAAACATTTCTAGAGCTAAAACTAAATGCTGGAAAGAAGATACAGAACGTCATGGTCAGAACGTCATGGTGTGCAACTTTGATTTGCCCACTTCATTTTTGCAGTGTGTTTTCAGCAGACAGTACCGTGCACTGAGAGGTTCTCGGGGAAAACTTGTTCAGTAATAATTGGTATTGATGGATCCAGTTGCTAGGTAACGTCACATTACATGCTGAACTTTCACCAGTCAGAAAATGCATCACCCTTGTGTGCTGCAAGTAAAACGCTAGACAAATGCAAACATTCACAGTGCTAAATAGTGCTAAATCTTTTGTCAGTACCCTAAATAAGTACATAGATAATAAATATTTTTATCTTAGTGATGTTGTTGTATTTGTCCTCTCTGTGTATTAATAGTTTCATTTCAATCTCAGTCCAACACCAAGGCAAAGCAGTTGTCCCGCCTATGCCGTAACACTGATACAGGATAGCAGTAACCTTCCAAACATGTTCATGTTGTCCAGTCAACCCTCTCTGGTTACTTGTAACCCATATGCCGACTTTCACTGATAGCATCCAAGTAACATCTCTTGAATACTGTATGGAAAAGTGTCAATCTCTTGACTACCGCCATTTTTATTTAACGCTCGTCTAACCCAGCAACACCGAGCCTAGTAACCAGATCCATCAATACGTGTTGAACACATACCAATTATGATATGACTGCGGATACGTGCTGCCAGCTTATGAACCATGGATAGACCCCATGGGGATATTGTAAATATAAAATAATATTATAAGGAAGAATGAAATTTTATCATTGGTTTGCCATATTAATTTTTCCCCAGACTTCGGGATAAGTGGCTCCGTAGTGGCTGCTTGGAAGACAAGCCAAACACGTACGTTTACGAGGGCCTGCCATTTTTCGACACCTTCGGGGGCGAACCTGACGCCATAATGCCCATGACCATCACAGTCTCGAGGTTTTCGTCGGCCTTCATCATCTTTATCATCGGGGTTGTTCTCGCTGCTTTCGTCTTGGCGCTTGAGATTGTCTTCGCCAGGAGAAGAGGCACTGCCGTAAGTGTATATACATATATGTGTATGTGAATAAAGTGTGAGTTGGTATACTGTGTGAAGGAAGGCGTGACATTACTAATAGAGAGTTTTAGTTTGCACGTTCGGATCTCTTATGCACCCGTATGGCAGAGGTAGGTATGCGCAACTAGCATGTCCTGGCTGTGTAATGATAATATTGCTTGTAAATGAACTGGATGTGAAATTCATATTGGATTTTATCTATTTATCTCTCTGACTTTCTAATATCCATTCAACCATCCATCTATCCATCTACCCACCCATCCATCCATCTGTCGACCCATCCATCCATCTATTCATCCATTCATCCATCCATCCATCCATTCAGCCATCCATCCATCCATCTATCATCTGTCTGTCTCCATCTATCTATCACCAATATTCTACAGGATTTTCAGGGAATAAAAACTGAAAAAATTAACAGAAATCATGACAGCAAAATCATCTCAAGGAAGAATCATCCGAGAATTCAAAGATATTAATCACATCTATACAACCATAAATTAGACGATAGACTAGAATCAGTAACCACCAGGTTTGATCTGCAAATTCTCGAAGTGGAAAGTATATTAAACCTCTGCTATGCTAGTGCTACCCCAACACCTACACTAAGTCATGCAAGCTTTGTACTAGCGAGTCTGCATCACACTCCCATTAATGGAAACTAATTGGAAACCAAGGAAACGGATGCAGTCAGAGAATATCATGGAACTTAAAAGATTGTGTTGCTTTGTGGATATGATAATGAGATCTTTTGTTTAGGCCTTACAAAAACAATTATGCCATTCAAACTGAGTCTAATCAGGTTCCCTTGTGTCGTTTCTGGCGTAAAGTGTCATCTTTTGTACTTGTAAAATTGTGTACTCCTGTTGAATGCTTTATTGTACTCTTTGGTACCTAAGCTTTCTAATAAACCTGTTAAACTTGTTAACCAAATTCCATCTCATGTATCAGTAATGGTCCAACACCATTTTGAGCATCCTGGAAAGAAAGGTAAGCTCATTCAACAAAATTCAACTGGATGACACTTCTTTGAATCCATCATTGTTTGAGAATGACCTTAGGACCTTCCACGGAAAAGAAGTGCGCCCAGATATAATATTAACTGATAATGAAAGAAAAATGATGAAACTCATTGAGCTGGCTATACCATTTGTTGCAAATAACGATCGATCATATCATATCAGTCCAGATGTGATCAATATTTTCGTTTTCCATGGAGGTCAACACCATGGACTTATCACTGTGAAGTTATAGTACTGGCATTAGGGAGGTTTGTTAACGTACATAAGAGATTTACAATTGCTTTGAAATAGCTTTGTTAAAACAACTCTGAATGCTAGCTCTTGACAAAATGTTACAGCTTAAAAATGACTTCAACGGAATCTAGCGAGAAAGAAGTGAATTCCAACTGGTTTGAAACAGCTTCAATTAAATAACTCCGAATGCAAGTTCTTAACACATTTTTCAGAACTACTGTTATAGTTGGCTTCAACCGAATCTGGCGAGAGAAATGTAAATGGTAGAATCGTCGAATGTAATAACGAACAGTTTGTTACAACACACTGAGGGAAAATGTAGAGTGGTAATTAGTAAAATATCACGTATTATCCATTATCTTATATCACAAACTAGACTAGTAATCACAGATCATCTGTAAGCTTTTGTGGCAGTCTTAAACTCAAGATGCCATTTCACAGTTTCCAAATTTGATATTATGTGTGGAATACAGTATATACCAAGATCAGTTGGAAACAGATACAGTAACTATTTCTGCCTACCTGCCTACCCACCTACCCACCTACTTACTTGCCTGCTTGCATGCATGCCTGCTTACCTGCCTACCTATCTCCCTAATATCTGCCTACCTCTGTTTGTCTGTCTGTCTGTCTGTCTGTCTCTCTATCTCTCTCTCTCTCTTTGTATATAATATATTATATGTATATATATTATATGTGTATATATATATATATATATATATATATATATATATATATATATATATATATATATATATATATATAAA
>JAWQUT010000097.1:1319719-1354366 GCA_033807755.1 Ellobium chinense
TATATATATATATCATAAAGAAAGATGTAGACTAGATCTTACAATCGTATGTACTGGTGTTAAATATTATTCCAGTTTGCCTATCCCTCCAGTGGAAGAGATGCAGTTAAACCTCTCCCCCTCCCCTGCTCCACCATGGCATAATTTCCACTTAGGCATAATGTTAGGAAACTGTTGGCTATATATATATATGCAAAATAAAGAATTTATATCTATCTATAATTATGTCTTCTCAAACTTACTCATACACCTCTAACTTGCCTAGAAAGTGTCTTGCTCGTATCTTTTCATTTCTTCTTTTCTCTCATTTTCAGGTACCCAGGAAGCTGGAACGAGCAGGGATGGACGACGACACAGAAAGAATTGATAATGAGTTCCACGATGACAGAACATAACATCCACATCTTCACTTAAGAGCCCAGAGTTTGAACGGTTTTGGAAGTCCAGATGCTGAAACAGTGAAGACAGACCAAATTTATTAAGTGCAAAAGTGCCAAAATTTTGAACGCATGCAAGACTTTTGGTTTGGAGAGAGAATGTGAATCCTTCAGGTGTGGAATCAAAATCTGAATTCTGGGAGAATGCAAGAGCCAAACTTTGAATTTTGTTCAGGAATGTAAATGTCTAAATTTTAAGCATAAGTAGGCGTCAACTTTTTAAAATGTGTATGCATTATTAATGTTCTAAATAGGTGCAGGAGCCAAAGTTTTGGAGAGAATACGAGGTGTCCAGATCTGAAAAGGTGGAAGACCTCAAACTCCAAATTTTTATGGATGACACTTACAAGTTTGAAGACTTTCAGTAGTGTCAGTGTGTTGCTAAGAAAAATGCACACTTGGAGAAGATAGTCTATAAACTATGAATTTCTGAAATTCCATGCTCTGGAGATACTTTAAAATGAAACACGGTAATACAAAAAAGTAACTATGATTGCCTGAAAGGGTTCAGATCAGAGTTCGTTGAGTGTTTCATAGAAATGACAACGGCAGTGATTTGGATGGTAAGAAGACAAGAGATCCACTTCAGTGGAGAGACAGAACAAAAGAACGCCAACTATATTATAAACAAAATAAAGTTCAAAAGACGTTACTTTCGGCAAACAACCTCAGATCTTATGGCTCCTTAATACCAAGTTTCTTGTCTGGCTTTCTACTTTCTTTTTTTCTTTGAAGACTTGGTCATTCAATTAATGTAATTTACCAGGGCTAGTTCAGTGGTTGATGAGAGATAAGTTATGTATGCGTATAAACAAACTAACACCATGATATGTGGATTTAGAGTTACAATTTCGAGTGTATCTGGATAAAGTGTGCATGATACATGTGGTGTGTATGGAAGTACGGTCTCCTCCACTTAATCACAATCTGGATAATTGCAACTTCCATTTAATTACCACATTCCCACATAACAAAATACTGTATTTCTATATAAAAAAATGGATTCATTATCCTGACTCCTTTTCATCCCAATTTTGTCCATGCTCCCAAAAAGTCGCTGTTGAGCGGAGAGGGCTGTTTGTGGTAAAGCCTACATTCCCAGGCTTCTCTCCCTTCATGCCTCACTATCCAAAGCTACTTTATTATTACTGCGAAATAAAGGGGGGAGTGTGGTGTAACTGTGTGATTGCCATAATATCAAGTCATATAATGTGTGTGCTTGCATTTTTAACTGTCATGATATGATCGTTCACACTGCCTTTCCCAAAACCTTAAATTTGAGGCATTTGACTTGCCATACTTTTGATACATTATTTTTGCGATCATCTCAAAATTGTGACACTTGATCTGCCATACTTTTAATTAAATGCATTTTGCAATCAGCTGTTTTCTTTTCTCTATTGTCATCATCAGTGTATCTTATCACCGTTTTATGTTTTTATTTCTCACTGTGCATAACATCCCGGTATCCCAGCTTAGACAAGCTCGCACAATATCATGGAACTATCATCACGCCTTGGCGATGCTAATGACAATGAATAATGAAAGACCAGTCATAACTCATGACACAGTCTGACTCTGTTTAATTACAATCCGTATGATTGCAATGTCCATATAATTGCAATATCCTCCATATAACAAAATACATATACGATCAACTCCAATTAATCATGTCTGTAATCGGAGTGTTTCTTTCGTCTGAAATGAGATATAGACAGTCGCAGTAATATAGCTGTGCTCTAACCAGACCAGAAGCAAAACTGATGATATTTACACACATTTCAACCAAGCGGACCTGCGATGTTGACTCAAATAGCGACCTTGAAGGAGTGACAAAAGTAAGCAGAAGAAAAATAGTGACAGTGTCATAGACAGGAGTACAAAAGACTCCTAGAATGCACTGAATGTTAATTCAACAAGTGCTGGACAATGTTGTGTGAGCTCAGGTGTATCTGTGTGCAATTTCATTATTGTTACACATTTTGTATCTGTATGTGGTGAGAGATGTATACTGAATACTGTAAGATGCTTGACTGTCAGCGCTTTTTATTCTTACTATATGTTGTGATGTTCACACGTATGCATTCTGATTGAACGGAGACTAGATGTATATGGTTCAAATACTTAAAGTTTTCAGATTCATTACAGCTTTTTGTATTCGGCGCTATTGCATAGATAGTCAACTGTGTTGAGACTGGTGGTGGGAGCATACCAGAGTTTTTTTTAAGTATTGAGATGTTAAGCCTTCAAGCTCTAAGTATCAATTATATTTTTATTCGGATATGCGGTACTTATATGTTAGGTATTTCAGTACTTTTGACACTATTCCATCCTTTCGGTGTATTTTGATACTGCTATTTGGCTTTTCACTGAGGATACTGGGCTGGGCTGTTACTGAGAATTGTGGAAAGATCAAAATTAATTTTGATGCTTTTGATACCATTGTAATACCAGATCCCAGTAGTCTCTTCGTGAAGTACCTTGTAGGCCTAGGCGATTACTGAAAATCGAATGTGATCAAAACTTATGAATCTATATCTAGCTTTTTGTAGCTGTGCTCAGCGAGACAGGCATGAAAAAGATTTATTTCAAAACATAAGGGGAAAATCCTCATTGAGTCAGACAAACTGTCATCGCTTATGTCGAAACTACCGTATTGAAATACCTGTTGAAACTTCAGGGCTTGAGTTTTGATACCGAATCGAAATTCCTAAGTATTGAAGGTATTGAATGTCAGAAATGATACTGCCCACCAGTGCTGTAAAACAGACAGTAAAACTCAAAACTAAAATGAGGTGGTCTGAACAACTTCCGCAGTTTGAAAAATTGGCTTTCATTGAGTGATGAGAGCCTCTTTCTCCTGGGTTTGAAAGGGACCATAAAAAGGGACAGATAAATTACAACCAAACTAAAAGCTCTAGACTTTGGAGAATTTCTTTGAGCTCTGAGATGTGAAATAATTCACGTTGACTGGCTTATATGAGACATTTTTTTCTGGATTTATATATGAACTTTCTTCTCCCTTTATGTTTATACTGCATTTTCTTTCATTCCAATAATGACTGCTGCTTACTGGTACTACTGTGTGTAGTACTGCAAATTTTCTAAAGATTTTAATTAATGTGAAGTATGAGCTGTATAATATGTGCACCACTTTAAGTAATGTTTCCATTGTTTGTTTCAAGGATTCATTTTAACAATGTTTGTCTGTCTGTTTGTGATTATGATTAAATCAATGCCATACAGAAATAAATAAATCTGTTGTTGGTGTATTTTGTGAGAATAGTTGAAATATTGATGATGTGATAATAATACGGGTAATAAGAAGTCTCATATCCAGGCCGATGCCAACAGGCCAGATCAATCAAAGATACTCTCAGTTCCCTTAAAAGCATACAAAGACAGTATCTTTCAGTCTCTATTGCCAGGTATCTATTTCACATAGGGTGGTTTGAGGAAAGTGTTTATGCACTTACAATAGAATGAATGGCAAGAATCAACCCCACAACCTTCAGATTCTGAAACCAGTGCTGGAATCATTTGGCCACACTGTTCCACTGTTTTGCTGCGGCTGTTGCTGCTACTGCTGTAGTTCCTGCTACTGCTACTGCTGCTGGTCTGCAGAATGATGATGAGAGGGGTTGATGATAGCGATGAAGATGGTGATGACTGCTTAGAATGTGTAACATCGATAGGTTCATAAAATAAGAAAATAAATAATGTTGCAAAGTAAAAGATGCCCGATGGCTTTGTTGCTGTTGCCTATGTTAATATGAGGATGAGGGTGATGATGGCTGTTGCTGCGGCTCTTTCTGCTATTTCTATTGCATCGTTCACCTGTTGCTGCTTGCCACTGGTAATTTGATAGATTCGATCTGGGAGGAGAAATAAATGAACGTTCAATTATGAAGCAGGAATTTTATCCACCACAGGAAGGTACACAACCACGACAATGGTTACTGAGTATTTTTATTTCATTATTACCTCCCTTGGCCATGTCGTGCCGCACAGCTCCCCGTAGCATTTTTTGTTTTTCCTTCTTTGGGTTGGAACCTATTTATGATTGTGTTAGCCTATTCTTCAAGGTCTACAATGCTTTCGGATTTTTTTTTTTTGGACAGGAAGAATCATCGGGGAAGAGATGGAGGGGGGGAGGGGGAGGAAGGAGTCAACACTCACAATTTTTGGCAACTCCTTTGCAAGACGGCACTTCTTTCCTTCTGATTTATTCCCCAGATTATTAGAGAGTTGCGTTTTTGCGCACGGCTTTCCATTGAACTCTAACCGAACTTGGAACTCCTCAGATTTTATAACATGGGTTTAAAGAAGAAACAGCAAACTTGAGTGGTCCTTAGCGTTATCATTGCTTAGACTTAGAAACTCTCTCATGTGTCATTTTCTCTTTTCAAAAAACTGCCTCTAACCCTTGAACTAGAGTCTAAGTTCTAGATGACAGTGTCCTCGAAAATTGTCCAAGAAGGAAATCAAATAATCAGATGTATTGGTGCCAGTGTCAGGTAGCCAAAATTTGCTTTTCAAGAATTAGGATTAAGCATGATTTAGAGTACCGGTAACATCCTGGCACCCTCGGGAGGTTCTTTGCCGATGGTTAAGGGCGGGAGTAGAACCCCGGAAGTCCGGCATATTTTGTAAACAGAGTCGAGAAGCTGACACACCCCTGAATTTACGCTGAAAGCCATAGTATGTTGTATGCAAATACAACCTTCTACTGTGGCCTGCTCGCAAGTAACGTTTGATTGCTTGTCTCGATCTTTAAACATTTATTTTCGATAGTTTGTTTGCAAGTCACAAGCGTTATCGATTCCGTGTATTATATAACAAAGTCTATATCAGTCCCCGTTTGGTGGATGGACAATGAGACCACTTTGAATGATCGATAAGAGAGTGTGAACAGACCAAATCATTATGAATGGTTTCTACCAGTTCCTGTGAGGTGAAGGGGCAGAACTAGAGAGGTTGGGACACTTTTGTCCAGACTTTCTTCGTCCTTTTAGAATTTATTCCTGTACAAAACTAACGAGCGACAGGTACCGTCAGCATCTATACCTGAAGATGATCGCTGCAGAGGACTGAGCACATATGGGTCAGCTTACAGCGCAAGAATGTCGATTCTGCTAACCAGTAACCAGTTTGCCTGTCGAACTTTAAAGACAAGGAGTGAAAGAAAAATAGGGAACACATGTTAGTTAGGAATGGGTTAAAGTAGTGACAACATACATAGATGGCCTTAAGACTGTGATGATATGTTGATGATGTTTTTGTCATTGTTGTTGTTGGTGGTGATGATGGTTATTGTGGTGATGATGGTGGTCCATGTACAATATGTATGCCCACTGTGTGCCCACTGCCCACTGCCCAGTGGTCGATGTAGCTTTTGTCCTGAGTGGGTGGCGGGGGAATGGGAGGACACTACCAGCCTCCCACCTCCCATTGGTAAGGCCACTAGCAATACAGACCATGATACACACACACACACACACACACACACACACACACACACACACACACACACACACATACACACATACATACAGTGAGAGAGACATACACAGAAAATTGCAGTAATTAAGAAGAATTTTGGTTGGACAGTGGGGAACGGATGGTTCCCTGCCTGAAGCCAAAGACAAAATTATCGTAGTCTATTCTGTTTGGCACTTTCAATATAGGCTTTTTAGTACACTTGTACTTATTCAGTTATAGAACAGTATCCTTTTGCTAACTGGGAGCGATACAAGATACAAAAAATTTTATTTTGCTCAGGGTATTAAAATCGTGAGCATCGAAATGTAATTAACAGAAGGCACCGTGCATTTATTTAGTACGGAGTGAGCCGGTCAGGTACACTCACCACCCAGATCCACCATTGTCTATGAATAGTATGAACTACTCTCTACTCCCGTCTTCATACCTTCATGTCATTATTCTAACTCGCTCCCCTACCCTCTCTCCGCCCTTGATATCATGACCCATCACCACATTGCCACCAACTTCACTATATGATGATTGGACAACTAACATTACGTAGTGATACATAACCACTCTCCGGCAGTGGAGTAGAATTAATTAAAGGCCTATCATGAAAACTCTCTGCGGCCCTTCCCACCCCCAGGTGTAGATTTATTCCCTTTAACAGTTCTGTTCACTTCGGATGAGAAGAGTTCGATCTGCAATCCCTGGGTCACACCGCCCAAAGGGCTTTACAAGGGCCGTAGTCACGACCTCACAATTGCTGTCGCCACTAGCCTGTCCCCATTTTCTCTCACTACCCCCTCCTTTCTTTTTTCTTACTCTCTTCCCTTTTCCCTTACTCACCCCCCCCCCCCCCCCNCCTTCCTTTCCCCAAGCAAAAGCACTATCAAAGAGTTTTGGATCTTATCTACCGCCTATCTTCGTCATCTCAAACATATTTAGATGGACACTTCAGTAGCTTTCATCCGTTCTGCCAGATCCTCTATTACTTTTCCCACTTAGCAGACGTGCATTTGAAGAGGGGAGGGGAGTGTGGGGAAGGGAAGGGACAGAACATACGGCCCTGGTTCAGCTTGATGTCGTAATTAATTGCACTAGCGGATTGGACCTGCTCTGTAAACCCTCCGGCGCGCTGATCACTTTGTGAATCCGCTCAATTTGGCGATCCGGTAATGACGGATAGGATGTATAATTTAGATGGCAGAGTGGGTGCTCTTGACCACTGACTGGCACAATGAATTCACCATCGTATCCGGCTTGACGTGCTTGATTCTTTATTAATATTGGGGCACTGCTTGAGAATTGTGGTCCCAATATTTTTTTTTTTATAGCCTACTTTAATGGCATTGGCACCCAATACTTTATGCCAAATGGAGACAGAAGAAGAATACAGAAACCAGATAAGTTAAAGTAGTTTATATTTGTTACCTCATTTATTGTAGTTTTTTTTTCTCCAGTATTCAGCTGGAGATTTGGTTTGCAAACATAAAATTTGGTTGTTATGAAGTTCCTTAAAAAAAAAAGCGTAGTTGGTGGGTCGGCTAAGATATATCATTTAATTATAATACATTACAACAATGGCACCTCAGGTATTCTCTAAACATCTGCAGCGCCATGTTAATGCGCACCATACGGCTCACAGGTGACAATGTTGGTCATAATAATACAGCAATCTGGGAGACTATCGTTGTTGAAATTTCACATAGGCCTAGACTAGGTTGTTGTTGGTTCGAACAGAACACCCATAAACGAGGGCTTTTCATAGCAGGTACGGAAGGCCAGTGATTATGACACATCTTACCCTCAATCAAATTATTTAAATTTTATGCTTATCAAGATACATGTATTCTGTCTTTCTACTTGCAACCCTGGCTCATCGGTTAGCTACGGGCCGCATAATTTGGCCCACTAAAACTTGGCCTGCAGATGCGAAACTGCGTCTGCGAAATGATCAATACTAGAAGCAGACGAGAAGATTTGTCCAGATTTAGCGCCTACTCCAAAACCACCGTAAAATCAGGAAGTTAATCTACGGCAGACAAGCTAAAAACCTCGATTGTCTGAAGCAGAGATGAAATACTGAAGTTCAGACTGCATTAGTTCCTCTTGGACGCCACATTATGGTTTCTACTGCGATTGGCTGATGCCAGAAAGAACAGAGAAGGGAAATAAGCTTCTTTTCTTCTTTTTTGTTTAAAATATTTTTGTCTTCATCTTTTTTCCCCCTCTCCTTTTTTTTTCCAATGTGCCTGGCTCTGACTAATTTTGAGACCAAAAATGGTTGCATTTAATATGCCTTAACTGCATGTAGAGCAAGGCTTAGGCAAAACATGTTCATGACTACAATTGTACACTCGATCACCACATATCTAACAACAAAGCTGTTAAGTAATTTAATGACAAAAAAATGTATTGGACTAAGGACAAATTATTGGGATAGTCAATCTGCTTCCCGTGGATCTGGCCGACACATGCCATTTTTTCTTCATAGACTTCTAAGTATATTTTTTGAGAAATACTTTTTTTTTAAGGTGACACCGAAGACCTGAATGGCATACCGGCTTTTTCAACAAATTCAGTAAAACTTCATCAAGAACGTCTTATGTGTAGCATATCTTGGCTTTTTAATGATATTAAATTGTTGCCAATTGAGTTACAGGTGTGTGTGTGTGTGTCTGTCTGTCTGTCTGTCTGTCTGTCTGTCTGTGAGAAAAAGAGAGAGAGTTCCTTTCGTCTTTTTTATGGCCTGTCTGTCTAACTATCAGTCTGTTTGTCTGTCTGTCTGTCTGGCTGGCTTATGTCATCATACGAGGTATGCACAAGAAATTAATACAAATTATCCATTTTATGTAAAGGCATTTATGCTAATATGCTTCGTCACCTGTAAAGCCTAGTACCTGCATGTTCCTCTATCTTATCACACACTTCAGCAGGAAATAGCATTATTTCTAATGGCTAAATATTGCTCATCTCATTTTAATGCACTATTTTAATGTGGCTAACACTCCGGAAAGAATCCACGTGTCCGGTCACACCAGGCGACCAGGCGTCAGGTGTTAATTATACTGTGCAATGATTTATGTATGTAGCTGTAACATGTCAGTGCAAGAGATACAGTTACAAAAGTTCTGGATCCTAATTCCCAGATGAGCTGTGTGAAGATGCTGTTGGCATGAACACATCTGCGGGGAAACAATATTTTGTAGGGGCGCTGTTCTCCCATTCATTGTGCAGCAATAAGCAGCAATAAATGAGCATATATGACAATGCATTGGATTAGGATTGTGTAGGGAAAAGAGGGAATAAAATTCACCTATAAAAGAATCTGTTTGGTATTAGATAAGCGAGAATGTAAGTGGACACATGCAAAATCTTGATTTGGCTTGCACCGGGAAAATCTTGAAAAATCTGGCACTCCCTGTAAAATCTGGGCACGGCAACTTACACTCTACCACCATCTCCCGTTGTTTTATCATACTTGTCGGATATCCTTTTGATTTTTCGTCGTGCATTTTAAGGGGTAAGTGATTTACTATTTGCTTGAGTTTAGCCCGATGTTTCCTTATGCCTGGGATGCATGAGGCAGTGAAGTGAGCAGAGGTAGGTCCAGGCTAGACATGGCAAGACTCGATTAGTCTAGTCTATGTGGACCTGGAGAGGTCAAACGCACTGTTCCTTCCCTCTTCAAAGCTCCGTGCTCGCGACTTATGAAGATAAGATTAGACTATTAGACCTCTAAATCTTAAGCTGCTGCAGGCCGCAGTTATTCATTGTTCCATTCATTATGCATGCTCAAGAGAAGAAAATGGACAACAATGTTTCTAGTAGACTAGAATAAGTGACGTGACGTAAAACTTTTATCATCACAATCACAGACTGAGACTGACTTATGTTAGGCCTACTGTGTATTGTTGATAATAACACTTTATCTAGACTATCTGTTTTAAGTCTTTCAACACAGTGGTGTTTTCCAATGCTGATCTCTCCATGCTGCATGCAGAACATTTTTTTAATAAAACCAGTGTTTGGCAATAATAAGCTTGACTGAGTTGTGCAGCCAAAGCAGATGTAGACAAGTCTAGATCTAGTCTGTCTAGTCATCTAATCTAGACTAGTCTAGATTCTAGATCATGACTGGTCGCTTTTAACAATCAGCAAAATTAATTTATGACTCTTATCTCTACTGGGTCTAATCTCGCTGCAGTCTGCTTTGACTGAGCTCAAACTTATTGCTGCCGAAGACTGGTTCTATAAAATTGCACTGCACACTGCATATAGAGAGATCAAGTCCCTGCTATCAACAATACACAGATCTGTAATTGTGATGAAAGTTCTAGACTAAATCACTTATGGGAGTAGATTGAGGTGATGCATCATTTTTGATGTTTGTCCATGACAATTTGACCCTCATTGTTTAACGTGACCATTTGAAACAAATTGATGATAGTCCAAAACATGACTGTTAGTTTGAAAGTACTTTCCGAAAGGTAAGCCAGTGTTCCTGCATGTCTCCTTCACAGATGACAGCCATGAGGAAGAAAAGTACTCTCATGGCTTTCATTTAGGCAAGTTTAAGTAGACACTTTGTAGTGGCTTAACTGCACCTAGTAGCATAGCTGCTTAGTACTTAGTGTTCTTTTATTGAGTGTACATGTTCTATTTTCTGAGAACCAGTGTTGGGCTCCTGGTGATACATCTTAAATATGTTCGTCCAGGTAATGCTGAAAGAGACTCACTACCAGCCCCAGCCCATTTCTTTTTTTTTTTTTTAATCTCTCTCCTACTATAACTCCTTACCCAGTGGCATAATTTGTTTTAAAGGTATTGTAATATAACTCCAGCTTTACAGAAAGGAAATTCTCCCTTTTCTTAGCTCCAATAAAACTGTGGGTGTCCGGTGTGTGCATCGTAACTTATTCTGCACCCAGTATCACACTGATTATTTAGACCATATATTAAGGCACTACTATTTTTGTACTTTATCATGCTGCATTTGTTGAAACAGGCTTTCCTTTCTTTTATTTAATCAGCTTTATGGTTATTCTTATTTTTCCGTATGTTTGCCTCTTTGATCTCAGTTTTACTAACTTTCACTGTGCTGTATATTATAAATGTCTCTCAGTTTGAAGCTGGAAATGGGCAGGAGAGGCAAGATTATCGGTTCTAAAAAGAAAGGAATTTATGTTGGGGTGGGAAAGAGGGAGATAATGGGGTTGGTCCCCCCTAACTGCCTGTCCTTTATGAAACTACATTATAACATTTTTGCAGCCCATTTTCTTTGCCTAGGCTAACATGGCTCTCTATAATTATAAAGAATGCGTTCATATTTTTAAAAGTCATCTGTCAGATTGCTTTTTAAATGTGTGATTTACATTAAGAAGTAATGTTTTGAATTCAGTTCTAGAAGTGTTTTTCACTACTTCATCTAGAGCTCCAGGATTGTTTTATAATCTCAAGCACATTCCAAGTTCACTTAATTAATATGAATCTCCAGTAGATGACATATCTTAGCAGTGGAGGCATGTCATGCCCAACTTCAATTCTCTAAGTGGCCCTTTTTTATGTGCAGACTACCCCTTTGGTTATTCCTGTCTTATTAACTGGTCGAATACCAGCTCTGCATTGTGTCAACTTTGTGATGTTTAAATCAGCTTTAAAAGTTTGTCAGGCGACTCCAAAAAGTCAGAAGACATTCATTCATTAGCAAATGTTGTTTCTTTTTCTTGTGATGGTCTTTAGTGCTTCATGATTAACAGACCAGCGGTTTTAAAATCCTGCCACAACTTCAGATTAATATTTATTTTGTTGTTGGTTATGTCTATTGTCCTTATTTTTTAAGTGGTTAGTATCGCTCAAGATGAGTTTTCCTGCAAACATCAGACATATTTTAGTGATTTCAGCATCTATTTTGCCAAATTACCAGGTGTGATATTTTGAGGGTTGATGAAAAATGTGTACATGAAACAGTTCAGAGCTAGAAAAAGCAGTGGCAATGTTTTTAAATGGCTATGAGGCCTATGGCTTAGACTGTACACTGTAAACTGTTACATTTATAACTGCTACATGAATGATGAGGATTTTGCTCTTCATCCACATATGAAGAACTGGACATGGGCATGGGATTGGTGAAATAAATAAAGGGGATTACGAGTAAAGGAAAGGGCTGAAACTAAGTGAAACCTACCAAACATACTCTTCATGAGGCCAAAGACATCAGCTGGCAAACCACCAGTAGCAACAGTTATTGATTGTCAGTTCCATGGAGAGCCAGAGCTCGACTGGCAGATTGAGGGCCTTATTACGTAACATGTAAATCACATCGCTTCCTGGAGTTTTGACATAGCTCACACGAAGTACAAGGGCCATGGGGGGAAGTGCCAAGGCCAGAGGAATATGACAGACAGCGTAGTGTGAATCAGGCAGGAAATGTTGAGCTAATATCCATGTGTCGAACCGGATAGGGGTAATCAGTGCTTCCTGTTGTCGTCACAAAAAGGTCAGGTTTCCGTTTGCCTGGTTTGTTTGTAGGTGAACCAACATGTTTTTTGTTTGTTTGTTTGTTTAGTAAAGATGCTAGTTTAGGTGTGGAAAGGGGAGCCATGTGGATGAGGCTGAAACCAGGGTTCACATTAATGCAGAGAAAATGCATTATATATATATATATATATGCATTTTTACTTGGTCTAACCACAGGTTGTGAATTATTGGTGTATACAGAATTGTCTGCTTTCCGAAATCCAGGGCTTTCATCGATCATACCAATAAACCCACTATGAGAATAATATGCCCTCAAATCCATTTTTAATAATCAATTCAAATGATATCAACACAGATCTCCTTTGATTTCCACTGCCTGTCTTAATCTCTATTTTGTATTTTTTGCCTGGGCTTTGATTTTGTTTCTTGTTTTCTAAATGTGCTTACTCAGACATGGTTGTGCACTATGTGGTTTAGATTATCATTGCTTTTAATGCCGGCGGAATGAGCAAACTCAGTGTGAACCCTGCAAGCAAACAAAACCATACTTTCTGGACTTTCTATTCCCTGTTCTCATTAAAACAAGTCGGAGGACATATTCTTTGTTACCCAAGTTGAGAGAGCTTAATTCACAATCTGCCCCCTTATTACTGATTATTCAGCTTTGCGCACTGGACGAGAAATGTATGTAATTGCACAGACATGTCAACAAAGCTGAGGTGTTTTCTGACATTCAGTGAACCAAGTTTTTGTATCTTGCTGGACGGAATCACACTTTTGTATGTCCAAAAGACAAGTCAGACATCTTAGATGTCAGTATGTCAGACATTCCAGCCAGCACTCTCTAGTGTTCAGCCGGACTGGGTCAGTTGTCATTGACCAGCTGATTGGCACTTGTTGACATATTTGATAGTAGAACCCTCATGAATTGGAGCCTAAGTACTCAAAGTCTCTTGCTTACCAATTGCAAAGTCCTGATCCATTGCTGTATTTCTTTATTAACTTAACAGCATAAACTTTTATATCTGAGTGGGTCTTTTGAAGTTTTGAGTTGGGAAACAAACGGTGTCTTCACCAGATCGCATGTTTAAAGTTTAAATTTCAAAATTCCCCTAAAAATACATTGAAAAGGTGCCAATGTCCCTTTCTTTCTTGCACTTCATAGTTTGTATTATTTGAGAGATATCTAATATGAAATTCCTCTAAAGATTTTCAAATTTAACACAAGGGGGGAAATGTCTCCCCCAACTTATGTGTTTTCATGGGTAGAAAACACTGAAAA
This sequence comes from Ellobium chinense, assembly GCA_033807755.1. Lineage (NCBI taxonomy): Eukaryota > Metazoa > Mollusca > Gastropoda > Ellobiida > Ellobiidae > Ellobium > Ellobium chinense. The sequence continues at coordinate 1,333,406 of JAWQUT010000097.1, forward strand.
AGACCTTTCAGTAGAAATTTCAGGTGACTGGCAAATATTTTCGTAAGTCCTGTGTCTATTCCTTCTTTGTTTTTTTTTAGTCTATCGTTTCATTGGTTTTGTATTTTCCTAGCACTTCATGACAATGACATTACAGTATGCACAATGGTGAGATGATAGTGAGATCTCCTGCTATTACCATTCTTTTACCTCTGTCCCACTGTCTGTTTTCATACTCTTCTCTACGCAGGTCTAAGAATATTTTGCTGATCTCACCACCACTTCATAAATCAGACTGAATCGTAGAGGTTATCAGTGCTTGCTTAATGATATGACTTCTAAAGTTACCTTTTGATTGTAGTAGTGCATGTACCACAACGTTTATATTATAAATTTTTCCTTCTCTTATCATAGTGATAAAAGATACGCTGAGAATCAATCTGAATTAGGTAATAAATGTGCCATTTCAGGCTTCACAAAATGTTGTTTTTGTTGAAGATACGTCAAATAATTTGATCTTTAGACTTTTGGGTGAGACAGCCTGTATTACAAACGAGAGCCAACTTCAGCCAAGAATGGTTTACAGTTGACAAGAGATCCTTGGGCCACTATGTCTATCTGATATGGATGCATGTCTGAGACGCTCTGACTGACTCATTTTGTTTGTTTGTTTTTTTAACGTCTCTTAGGAAGCGTGATTGGCCTGATAGGCCTTTCAGTATTTCTGTAGGAGACTGTTTTGTCACCACAGCATTTTAAGTGGTCCTGTCGCTGCAGATTTGTGCTCCCAGATAACCGTGTTTGAGAAACACCACTTACATGTTTTGGACACTCTCATGAATTTGAAGCATTTTGTTGGAATAAAGTTAAGAAGTTCCACTCTCTGGGATACTAACAAGCTTTCATAGACTTCACCTGACATAGATAGAAGGAATGGGTTGAGAAGGCTTATGACTGAGGTACATCTTAATTTGTCAACTAATTTTCTTAAAATACTGGTTTTAATAGACCATGCATTCACGGTCATCCAGGCGTCACAAGTCACAACTCCAACAGTCATTACCTCCACTGTCTACGTTTCCATTGTCAAAGGAATATGATGTGGTTGATATGTGATCTGTTACACTGGCTTCAGCTGGCTGATTCATCTTTCATTTTTGGAAGCGAAATTTGCTGACGTAATCACACTACTCCTTACAATTTCATTTTGCTGAGAACCCGAAGTGATTTTTGTTGGAATTGACTAATTCAGAACTTTTTTATCTTTCTGAGTCACTTCCTGATTGTAACTCTCTCGTTCACTCATTCATTTTAAACGAGAGCAGTTACCTCCGTCCATGATAACAGCATTCATTTCAGTTTATTACGAATTTTTTCACCACCTAGAGTCTTATGTGGCAAAGATACATCCGCCATCAGAGTTCATTGCGGGCGGAGATAAAAGGTCACAGTGCCCTCGCGAGGCCGTTTCAGTGACGCTCTATAAGTTGTAAATGGATGTGATGTTCTGATATGGCGTGAAAATTCTGCATATTTCATTCATTTCATTCACTGAAGAATTTTATGATGGTTGGTGGCATTTGCCCTCTACTTTCAGTATGTGTGTTATATCGGGGCTAGTAGGGCACAGAACACCAACCTCTCAATGAGTTCTTGACATTCAGTACAGCCTTGCGATGCCCTCAGGGAGTTTGATTTTGTCTTTTCCATTATGTTTACACACTGTTCGCCGGCCTGTCATTTGGCGCTTCAACATGTCTAGCCATCCCAAGGAACACTAATCCGATGGCTTTTGCATTGAACTTTTTTTACAAACGAGCCAGTGATATCTTGATATGAAAATGAAACTGCAAGGCGGATTATCTGCATAAGATTTCCATCTCTTGAGCGAGCTATGGCATACATGATTGGCAGATTTTCACAAAATCACAGGCGTTCGTTGACGTGCAACATTTTTTTCGGACAGGACATCTTTGAAGCCTAAAAATTAAAATTATCACGTAAGGATCACAGCAATTTATTAGGAAGAAAATATGTTAGAAGTGGAAGCCTGTAGAACCTCAGGAGTGCGTTCATTGTTTCCTGACTGTTGTGAATGAGAGACTAGGTAATGAATACAACAAAGCAGCAAGAAGGTTTTACATTGAAATGAGAGGGGGGTGGTGTTGCCCGATAGATGAGGCATGATAAACTGCAGACCCTAAAAGATCGCAAGTCTTCATAAATTTTAGAACAAAAGTTGCAACATCTTGAGATTTCAAAGCTCACGAACGCTTATTGTATGTCTCAAGTCAGAAGGTAATTGCAATGGTAAAAATATGGATCCGCTTCCTCCGGACGAGGGCCTCAAGCCACCCACGTTTAGGGGGCAACACTCAATAGAATGGAAATTAATTTAACTGCATGTTCGCAGTATGCGCAGCGCCTTAAGATATAGTCCATAGAGTTCGTGAGAGCCTATTTTTTAAGCCACAAGATACATCAAATGCAAGAAACAGTGGTCCACTTCCACTGGACGAGGAACTTAAATCGCCAGCTGATAAGTAATTGATACAGACTGTGTTCGTGATACGCAATGCACCTTAATTGTACTCCAAAAAGACGAACAAATGTTGTCGAGTGTAACATAACCTCAGGTAACTTTGTGTTTTGTCTCACTGCTGCCAGCGGAGTCTTTTATCTTAACTGAGGCTTAAAGGATTTCTCCTTCACTGAATGGCTGTGATTCATCGGACCCTTGGAAAGCCATCTTATCTTGACTTGGACGAAAATGAGTCATTGTCGTCGCACAGCGCCCCGTGTTAGGGATTTCATGAAATGGGCACAACACAATACCTGCCCATGAATAAGTGCCCTTCAGCATATCTCAGTTCTGGTGAAGGACAGGTTTTGTAATCAGGTGTGTGATCATAAAGTATGTCAGTTCAAGCTTTTTTTGACAAGTTGTTGGGCATTTTAATACCTCCTTAAGGGATGTCAGTAACCAGGATATTAAACATGATGGGTTTTTTGGTTTTTTTTTGTATTATGATTTTTTGTTGCACACAACTCTGATTTCTATTGCACATCATGCTGAACATGTGTATGTTTCGGCTGGAGGTCCGGAGTGAGAATATGTCTAGGCTGGCAAACGTATTCTTGAAATTTGTGCAGGTCTGCAGTAATTAAAGTGTCTCAGTAAACTCTCTCCAACTGTCACTGTTGTGATAATGCCTGCCTTTACTGTTCCCTTCGGTGTAGACCGTAGTCCCTAATCGGAGACCTTGGAAGACAGTAGCATTCCTCGCGTACCAACGTGGCAGGGTCACTACCGGCACAATTTGGGTCCCTCCACCCCTTCCCTCTCCTCCCCCCCCCTCCAAAAAAAAAAAAATTTCAACATGGAGTTCGCACTCTGTGGATTGATGTGTTTAAGATTAACATTGCATGCTATTTTCGGATGGGATTGTTTGCTTAATGCGTTTATCCCTTATGATTATGACAAGGTATCGTATCTTACTGAATTGAACGAAGCTACGAGAGCACGTCGGTATATGTGAATTAGGGGTTTTCAATCCATGTGCTAAGCATACCGTTTGAGACTCTAGGTAATCTGGTATACCTTCGTCTCAAGTTCATCCGCTGGTCTTGGGAAAATGCAAGGAAAGCCCCGTAGTTCATGGCGAACCCTTGCTTACACTAGACTGAGAACCTCTGATGTTTAATTGTGTCAGCGTCAACAACCAAAACAAACAGTAGCAAATCAACAAAGAGTCGCCCTGATGCAGTGATGGGTGGGAGAGTGTAGTAATGCCCATGTTTACACACCAATCCTAAAGTGTAATCGTGCAGTATTCACGGCCCCGAGGTGGGATTATTAGAGATCCACTTGACCGTTGTCCGCCGTGACTGATTGAGGGCCATAATTAATTCATGACTCAGTCCTCGTCTGTCTCTTTGCAGTCCGGACGGTTGTCGCCACGGGGTGGGAATAAAACGCCTTCTTGTTACATGGGAACCTCGATATTAAGTACTTCGTTAACAAGGGCATAGGACATATCTGTAACATTACTAATTATGGTAGAAACTAATAACATCACGTCCCTTGAACAAACGATAATACTTGAGTTATTAATCAACCGTTGGCATTCCGATAGGAGTGTGCGTTTCAAAAAAAACAACAACACGTATTCAGTGGGTTTACCGGCTTCATTATTATTCCATCCTTTCATTTTTTAGGTGGATCTCAAGTATAAGTAAAGCTCAGTAATAAGCATTAGATTTTCATGCACCAAGGGCATACTTGTTATCGAGATTCTGAAGTTACTGTATTTAGCGCAAAACACAAGAGAAATTTGCTTCCTTCAAGACCCGTGCGTTTGTTAACTTTTCTGACCATGATACTCTGAGTTACTGTCGGGACAACATAATTGTTTGGAATGGACGCATTTCTGGATTTTTTTTTTCTCTGGAGCAGTGGGAGAAGGCCAGAAGGATTAAGGAATTAAGGAGGTGGAAGGATGGAAAGAAGAGATTTCTCTATCGTTCCCCGGTTCGTTTTGTGCTCGTCAGAAATGTTTTATGGGCACCATGATGATGTGTGTGCAATTGATACCCCTGTCTTCAGATTTGTCAGAAGCGAAGCCCAATGACATGACGACACGCTGCAATGGAAAGCCGTCTCTTGACTGTAGAGATACGAGCAGCACCAGAATGACAGATGGCACCGCGACGAGGGTGTCATCTTAACAAGGAGGGTCGGTGTGTTTTATGGTGGAATTTTCACGGCTAGAGGGCAGGCGCTGCTTGACCACTGTTGTCCGGCGATTAATTTAGGGCGTGAGTAATTCATGACCTTGTTCACTCACAGTGGTCAGCGCATAATGGGAACTCAATGCTAGCAGGTTGCTGTGAGCTGTATTGGAACAACGCTCACAGCAGTATTACGGGAGCTGAATGCTGAAATTTATGAAAACTGGACTATGATTTTCCAAACCTCTCTAAACAGGACGATGATAAAATTTGCACGTCCGAGATTCCATTTTGTGGATGCAATAGGGAGCAATCTCCCTTCCACATTTTACATGAGTGTCAATAATTGGACAGCGATTTGGAAAAAAAAAAATCGCTAGAAGTAGAAAAGATTGATTTCGAGTTAAACAGCCGACATTCTGGAGTAAATCAAAACCATCTATTGTCCTATTCAAGGCTTGCGTTTTCTCGTTGAATGGAGCTGGTGTCGACTGTCGACTTGGCTGTTTTCAGCGTTAGAAAGCCCTGATGAACGGGAACAGATGTATTCCTGGAGTCTGTTCTCAGTCTGTTCTCTCTGTATCTGATTAGACCAGGAATCATGCAGTTATGATGTTAAGGATGCCAACCGCATTGTTAGCTTGTACCTTGCCGTCAAGGGCGACTGGTCTGTACCCTCCTTTGTAAACTTTGCAATACCTGGATAGCTGCGTCGTTTCAGATTTCATATCTTCACCACATCAATCACGTCACGTTTGCCTCTTCCCCTCCCCCCTTTCGAAAACCCACCAGAGTAATCTAGAGGTATGTTGTGTGGCCATTTCCTCTAAAGTGTTATTCTTCAGATGACGTTTATAGAGAAAATACAATATTCTTTATCTTGAAAATCATTTCATTAACCAGAAATTACAATAAAGCGGACTCAGCTGTGTATACGTCTGCTCATCTGGTGAGCAACCTAGCAGACAAGCTTTGTGAACATGTCCCAGGGGTGCCACCAACGTGATGGCACTGCTGATAGTAGCGCTGGAGTACTCGTACGGTAGTCGCACTTGTGTGCTTGTAGCCTTTTTGCTGCAATTCCGGTCGCGTGGCCCGTGTGTGTTTTGGCCATTGCACGGCGGGAACTGTTTGTTTGCAGAGCCCTTGACTTGCCGGCTGGCAGTAATTAATAAGCAGAAGATAATTTCATTCTAGACTGGGTCCGTCCATTCGCCGATGGCCAGCGTCCTAATCTGCGGGGAGGCGGGAGCCGGAAGGGATGGGGAGCGCAATTTGTTAATTACACGCAAGGGAGCTAGCACTACTGTAGTAAGAACAGCATCGCTGGTTGTGGTGATAGACCAATTGATTTGCCCAGCCCTCGGGCTAACCGGTAGTTTTACTACCAGACTAGCGTCATGCATTGCTAATCGCTTATCTCGGGTTGATGGCGACGCGGTTCGTATATTTACACAAAATTTTGCCATTCGTTTCCTCTTCCCCCCACCCCCGCTACCCCCAGTAGGTTCCAGCATTAGTTATGGCATCAATAAAGAAAATGTTTCCAGTGTCAGAACCATTCGCTTATTTTTATGACGTCGCTGTTCGCGTACTTTCTCTTTGTTTCTCATCACGGTGTTATCTTATGTGCCATGCGTCTTTCCAGGCCAGACTGGTCTAAAGCTGTACCATCATCTAACAAATGAATGCATGCAAAGCTTCATGAAAGATCTCATTCTTTTCAGTTTGTCTGTCTGTCTTTGTCTCTCTCTTTCTCTCTCTCTCTCTCTCTTTCTCTCTCTCTCTGTCTTTCTCTCTCTCTCTCTCTCCCTCTCTCTCTCTCTCTCTCTCTCTCTCTCTTTCTCTCTCTCTCTTTCTCTCTCTCATCTTAATCTTAATCGGCGTAAATTGGAAAGGAGTCTTTTGAAAGTCTCAGCAGCGTACTTCATTCCTAAGCACGATTCCGCGGTTCACTTTCTTTCACCAACTCCTGCTTTCACTCCCACAGCGCCATACCCCTTTCCGTCACTTTTTGTGGAGGCTTGGTTGGTGACTTGTCATCATTGGCACAGATCATAACAATAATGTGTATTTATTTCTTCGACCTTCACCGCTTTTTTGGTCTGCGCGAAACAAACTCACCAACTTCCAAAGTTTTGGAGAGGCATAGGTGAATATGATCGCTAAACAAAAATGTGGAAAACAACAGTCCATTCCCCCGAAAACACACACACGCACCCATTTCAAAGTCTTAGCGTAATTTCTCCCTCAACCTTTCCAGGTCAGCACACAGACCACCCGGCCGCCACCCCACCTTCCACGTCACTCTTTCCTCACCCCAGTTGCCCCTATATCTTTTCCAAACCTGTAATACCCAGTATATCGCCAGTACTCCATTTCCAACACCGCTCCTCCACTTGTCTAAACCTACTCAATCTACCTTACCCCTCAATATCCAAAAAATCCTTTTAACTCCTCCAACCCTTCTTTTCCCAACCTACCCGATCTACCCTTCAACACTCCGATATCCCTTCGTACTCAGCCATAAAAACGCAGCGCAAGTGATTTTTCCTGCTGTTTCTCATTACGAGCCGAGCCCGCGGATCAGTTCCATTACTTCCCAGCTACCGGGGAGACCCTTTGATCACTTCACCACAGCACACGGCAACACGAAAGAATGGGGGCCAGGCATTTTTTGGGGTGCATTTTCTCGATTACCAGTTTTTTTTCCTTTCTTTTTACCCACTTTTTACTGCAGCTTCGTCGTTGTGTTCCTTTTAATAGCCATTTTATTTCAGCTCAGAGCAGCGGCGTGAAGAATTAAGTCGTCAGATGTAGGCATACGCTACGCTAGTATGATCCGCGTCTTGCACTTTTCGCCATGATCATTGCTTTGAATTTGCAATGGGCACGGTTTCTTGTGAAGATGAAAGATACATTAAAATCTCGATAATAATTATGCGTCTATGCATGAAAAATTTGTATTTATTACTGAGGTACACGTGGTATCAGGGTCCAGGTGATAGAATAATAATGAATCGGTGCATGCAAATTGATCCTTAATAATAATAACAACGAGGTGGACATGTTTTCTGAGGTACAGTACTTTTTACCAAGGCTCCACTGTACAGTACCACATGAGATACCCTCTTCGGTACAATGTATAAAGCACCCTAATCGCAAATCTTAGGGAGTGTGAAGGAACGGTGCAACTGAAAGAAGTTGCAGTTATCCAGTGCCACTGTTTGTACAATGTATGGTATGAAATGCAGAATTATGTTATCTGAAAATTTCTGGAACAAAGTGGAAGTTGTAGTGAAGCGAACTGCAATACGCCGCGTAAATAATAATTGCGTGACATGTTTCACTCATTTAACGATCATTAGATCATGTACAGGTAATGAGTTTGAAAACTACAGTATTTCAACGAGGAGTTTGCTGAACGAACACAAATGAGAACCCTCAGGGTACAGATAATGCAAAGCTGGAATGACGTGATCTCGTCTCTGCTACTGCTCATATGGAGAGACCAAGACGGAATCAATTTGTCTTTCATTCCCCCCTCCCCTCTTTCCGCAATAAACGCCGAGTCCCATTTAGCGTCATACAGACCATGTTCAGCACCACGGTTGCCTGTCAGCATTGATCTATTGCGCAATATTCTAATTCTATGCCGTGCTGACAATTTTGGCCTGAATTGGGGATCCGTATATGATTTCACAGTGGTGGAGGATGATGTTCATCATCTTCAGTTTGGGCAAATTATTTTTGGGTTTGGGGAAGTTTTTGAATAGGACAATCGCTCTAGGGGACTATAAATATTGCCCAGACATCAACCAACCGACTGCCTGACTGAGCGAGCTGAAGTAAACTGAACATAACTGACCGAAGTTTGGCTACATGAAATTTGTTTTTGTCTCCACGTTTTTGTGAGTGCTAGGGGTTGAAGGCTCAGTATTCACAGTGCCCGTTCAGAAAAAATATAATCTTATTGAATAGTTTAATCACCTTCTGCTTTCTCGAACATGTTCTCATCTTACTTATGTTTTTGACGCAGTTTTTTAAACAGTAAAAGTGCACTTAGTTGCAGTTTCTTTCACTGTGCTCACCAACAACCACAGCATTTTCCCAGAAAATTCTCCCATTGAAAATTACAATAGAAACAGCGCCGCCTGGGAACAACTTGCTTTCAGTTTATTGCAAGCTTCTTCATGTTCCCATGGAGATGTCGGTGTTAAGAAGCATTTGCTTAAGTGTCTACCTGAGACCTTTTTGTTCAATTTCCATTACTTTTTTTTGTTTGCAGTCAATTATTCATCTAACACTACATGTGGTTATTGTGTACTGCTGGGGCTTGCATCGCCTTGTAGTTTTTTTTTCAGCTGATTATATTTTTTTTCTTCTAACCTTTGTGCTTTGCTTCCCCAGGGGAACGCAATTTTTGAGCAGCCTCCATCTCTCTCTCTCTCTCAGTCCCCCCTCTCAGCCCCCCCCTCTCCTTTCTTTTCTCTCTCTCTCTCTCTTTCTCACACCTTCTCTCTTTCTCACTCCTTCCACCGGTCCCCGTTCCACTCTCACCTTGTTGAATCCTTCAAATCTTCTTCGTGCATGATAATTTGGCGCCCGCATTAGAAAGCACTTGGGTACACAATTTCGTTAATACATTAATATATCTTTCTTCATTTTCTTCAACGTTGCAATTTTCTAGCAAGCATTTCAGTTCCATTAGGATTTCTGTGGCATGGTTGTTTGTTGTTGTTTTTTTTTCCTCTTTGAAACAGTTTTAACTTCAAGATGTTGAAGATACTTTGCAGCACTATTTCTTCCAGCCTCACTGATAATGATATGGTTCCTGCTTTTAGCCGCTTCTTGAGGTGCCTTTCATCAAGCAGTATTCAGAATTTATTGTCATGTTATTTACTGACCCAAGTTTGACAGTTTAAATACAAACGATTATCTCTGATAAGACTGATCAACACTACATAACTCATACTACGAGAGAGAGAGTATCAACGATATCTGGCACTTTCGAGTATATTGAACGATCGGTTTGGGCATGAAATTTTTTTACTTTATAATACTTCATCGGTTTTTTTCCCCAACAGTCTTGCTGGTTATGATTTTCAACACTCGCATTAGTTGCAAATAGATCTAAATATTTTTAGAAATATCTTTACATCATTAATTATCTCCGTCTCTCATCATTCATTCGACTTCCGGTACTTTATGTCCTCCTTTGCCCACCAGATATGAGATCAAATCCCATGATATCCCATGGTGCTTATAACATCGCATATTATATTTCATGAGACTGTCGAGTTGCATGTCTCTTCAAAACTTGATAACTTTCATCGCATGTGTTACCGACACTTACCCACCGAAAATCCTATCGGATATAAGGAAACCGAGAGCTGATGTACACGGTATCAACGTTTATCTTGAGTGGGGTTTTCAGCAGAGCGGAAATAGGTGCAAATCCGCCGACCCAGAACGTCTGGTTATCTGTATTTTTATATATATACTACCCTTACATTTAGGGTACCTGGTAGTTTTGTTTTCTTCTTATTCTCAGAGTGATTCCCCATCCCTGACAACAGACTTCAATATCTTAGAAACACTCTGCTGCGGCACTCCTAAGTTCATAGGCCTACCTGATATGAATCGCCAGAGAAGAAGAAATAAAACCAGTTCTGTCTATAATTTACGCCGTCTCGTGCAGACCGAGTGACCTGTGCCACTTTTCTTTTACACTGTGGTTGTATTTCTCATGATCATTACCCTGTTCTCTTACCCGTGGTAAGGAACCAAATGTAAAATCTTACCATAAAATGGCGACTTTTCTGAAGAAGCAAAGAAATTCATTATCTTCTGAATGTCATGTCTTAGGTGGGTGGGGATTTTAATATAAACCACATTACGTCGTGTGTGTTTGCCATTTCCAGTGTTAACTTTCTTTTATTCACGATTTTCAGTCAGCTTCCTATGACAGCCTGGAAGCTCAATCGTTTTGAGTTGGCCTGTGATATTGGAAGACAGGGCATCGAATCTGTTATCATAATTATTCTGCCCATTCTACGGATGAGATCGACATAATCGAGCGGCGAAATTTACACGGCAAATTGCAGTACTCACTGCACAGAGAGAGAGAGAGAGAGAGAGAGAGAGAGAGAGAGAGAAAGAAACAGCTTTTGTCGTCGATAAGCAGTGTGTTACTCACTATGTATTTGATAGAGAAATTTTGACTTCGATACCGCGCTCGAATAATTTGGAGAAATTAGATAGAAAATTGAGTGTGTCATGATAACATGTTGACAGAAATAAACATTTCTGATGTTTGAGAAACATTTCTGATGTTTGAGAAACATTTCTGATGTTTCTGATTAAATGAATCCTGCAGTCGATCATTACCGCTTTTTCTGCATATTTTCATAGAATTCTTCTTCTCCGACTTCTTTTACCTCCTCCTCTTTTTCGTTTTGATCCAAGTCATACGTTCAAATTAATGTGGGCCAAGAACTGGGTTGTTTGGTGCATGTCAGCCTCACTGGAGATGAGGTCCGTAGGACTGGGCCAGCATTTCTCTCATCCTTAATGTTCTTTATCTACAGAAGTTATTTTTGGTTTTTAAAAGGCTCGAACAGGGCAACGCTTTAGGTGACTATAAATACAGCCCAGTACCACTAACCAACCAACCAACCAACCAACCAACCAACCAACCAACCAACCAACCAACCAACCAACCAACTAACCAACCAACCATGCATGTAGATCATAAAAGCCCTGGAAGACATGATTTGGTGTTTCAGGACTGGTTTCGCACAGACATAAGTCTCTTTGTGAATGTGAGAGACCTATTCTGAGGGAGTGGTGTCTGGGGCCACGGTATCGGGTTCTGAAGCGAAAATTTTGCACGTGCTCTTTTCATCCCAGATTTCTGATGAGAAGCTTCAATCCTGTATTTTCTCCGATGTTTGGAAGCCTCTGTTATTTGAAAACAAGAACTTACAGTGTAAGAACTCATGTTCTGCCTCGTCTATGAATACATTAAATCCGGTTTTAACTCATTTTCATCCCTGCCTATTATGATACATTCGCTGATTGCCTGAGTCTAGGTATTATGAGAGAGAGAGAAGGAGAAAGCAACGGGGAGATATCCCTTTAATATGGCGAGAGGTAATTACCGCGAGTTAGTGAGAGAGGGAGAGAAAGCGAAAAGGAGAATTTCGAACAGTGGGCGGGTATCGAACTCAGGATGTGGATATAAGGTTTAATCGAATCCATAGCTGGAGTCTGCGAGTCTTGTGAAAATATTTAAAAAGCAAGAGCTGACGTGGCAAGTTCATTAGATGACCATTCCCGGTTTTTGTAAGACATGTTGGGTGTTGTTGTTGTTGTTTGTTGTTTTTTTTTTTCATACAATTCATGCCGACAGATATAATATGATCCCCACGCAAACATGCATTCAAATAAGAACTGTATCAATGTCAGTGTTTGCTGCTGTGGTTCAAAAATCGGCAAAACGCGGTTGGGGTAGCCATAAATTTCGACGGTGGCGTTGCAGAACCGTGGATCTAAAATTTACACCTGTCTTGATTGAGATCGATCGGCCCCTAAAGCACCAATCCCAGGTACTCATTTATACTTGCCTTGCTGCAGGTAATTTTAGTTCCTGTTCAGCACGATGATTGGGTACCCATTTGCGCCTGGCTCAAATGAGGGAATGTGGGGAAAAATACAGTGTTTTTACCAAGAACCCAACAAACGGTAAAGCTTTGCTCTCGGGAACCAGGATTCGATTTCATTAAATAGAATATAATCGCCCATCTGGTATAAAGATTTACCACTTTTTTTTTTCTCCTGGCGCCTGCTTTAGCGGTAATGAGGCGCGTACTTAATAAGGGTCTGGATTATATTAAAGGTACGTTCTATAATAAGATGCTGTCAGGCCACCTTCATCTCACACTCCACTGCCCAGTGCTGTTACCCATTCCCTACTAATCTTTCAAAGCACATCTGTAATAATCCCACTGCGTCTCAGTACATTTGAGATGCTTTGGTTTTCAATGTGATTAAAGGCAGGTAAAGAGTCAGTGCGTTCTTGGTCTTGCAGTGATGGAGAGAAGGAAAAAGAGGGGAAGAGAAGAAAGTATGTGTGAGAGAGAAGAGAGAGGGAAAGGGAAGAAAGTGTTCGTGAGAGAGAGAGAGAGACAGAGGATAAGAAGACATAATGTAGCGCTCAAGACACGTTGCGAATGTATTGATCACTGCATCCCGCTCGTAGTATAAAATAGTCTTACAACCCGTAAGGCGCAGTGTAATCGTAATCGTGCTGAAGCGCCGTAAAATTCGAACCCAAACAGACAGACAAACAAGCGTACAAAGATAGATTCCACAGGAAATCCATTGATTTAAACAGAACGAAAGCCGATGCTCATTTTGCGTCTAGGTGAAAGTCGGAGACGGTAGCATTGGCAACACTTTTGGAGACAAAGGTGTGTGGGGGAAAGCGACAACGTCATTACGGTCTGAGTAAGAATGTGCGGTAAATCTGGTTGTGGGTATTTCTCAGATTACTGGTTTGTGATAAATATTGAGTAGGATGTTCCGAGGAAAGTAAAATGCAGCTGTTGATTTGTTTTTAAAAGTATTTAATCGATTTTAAGGTTTGTAGCAGTTGCGATCAGTTGGATGGGTGTACGTCACATACGTCATTGCACCAGTAGTTTCTGATAGGACTTTCAACCTTAGTAGAGAGTTGTCTGGTACTCAGTTGAAGGGTCAGCAGCATGAAACTGTGTTGATGTTTGGATATCACGTCATTGCTAAGGTGTGTTTTTGTTTCTCCTGCATACAGTGTCGACGAAGTGTTGAAGACATTGACGCCTACAAGAAATGTCAAGGTAATGTCCGCGTTTGAGGATCTTTTAAACTACAGTATAGCTCTCAAAAGGGTTTAACGTTAACAACAGTTCCTAAGTCAGCGCCAGAAGAAAACATTTTTACCCCTTCATGCACTTTTCCTTTTTTAATTACCAACGTAAGCACCCTTTGGTTTATTCCAATTACAGTACCATGTCAAGGGACACAACTCAGTAAAAAGCAGTATAGATATCTCAAAGACATTTTATTTTCTTTATAATATAAAGCGCTTGCCGTGCCATACAACTCAAGGGAGGGCGATGGCGGGCGATTCGGTAAACAAAGGATTAAGTCGCATTTCTGATCTATAAATAAATATAAGCAGTCCAAGATAAAGGCCAATCGAACATGTGGAACTCATTTTCACTTTTTTTTTATCGGTGCATTTTCTTTTTTCGTGTCTCCCCGCATGTTAATGTAAACCTTAATTCAATGTAGCACGTAAGGGTGTTATTTTAAGAAAGTCTTGCGTTACGAGCTTTCTGCTTGCACTCGGCTGACGGAACGGATTGGATCAGGCATTTGGTGAGGTATTGAATGTTATCATTACGATGACTCTTCCTCTCGTGGCAGCAGCAGCAGCAGAGTTAGTAGTAGCAGGAGTAGTAGTAGCTTTACGTTCCCTAGGACAAGGTGGCCCTGTTATTCCTCCGTCCTTCTCTCATATTTTATGCTGAAGTTTGGTAAGTTATTTTCGTCTTAGACATGGCTTGATTCCCGAGATCACAAACGTCCGTAATTCCCCTCCTGCGCACATCTCTAATCTCTTTAAACAGTGATCTATTTCTACTTTTCTTCTATACATTGAATCACACTAAGGATGCTATCTTATTGTTTCTTGACTACGGAAAGATGGGGGAGGAGGAAGAGGGGTGAATTTTCACCTCATATGTTTTGCTTTTCGTTTGGTGTGTTGGCTGCTATCAGTGCTTTTTTTATCTTCATGATCTGTATGTTGTGTAGTTGTGTAACTTTGATCAGTGGCAACACCTTCTTGCGTTGTTTTGAACACGACAGGGCTTGTTTTGCAATGCGCACCCTCATCTGATCTTTGGAACAAACACTGCCTTGTTGATCCACCTTATGGAATTACAGCGGTGCAGCTCCCCTGATGTTGCTTTTGTATTCTCTACTCCACACCTTCCTTTCTTTTGTCATGCGTTTTATTCGATGTTTTGTCTGTCAACATGTTTTCTTCTTCAGTGTTTTCTCCAGCCCACGCAATCGCGCGATTCGCTCCGTAATTTCAAACTCAGCCACCCCTCCCGCTCCTAAAAATACAGTAAAAGTACACCCATCTCCCCTTCATTTCTGCTCTTTAAAGTTTGCATTACTTGAGAAAAATCTTACATGCCTTTGAAAATTCAGAAAGCCCTCCTGAAGTTTTTGACAAGGGTGGAATGTGGTTACCAACCCATTATGAGAAAACACTGCCGCTTCTGCAGTATTATCTCCTCCCCCAACCACCTACTTCTTCCCCCCAAAAATCGCCTAACCATTATTATTATCGTACATGTATTGAAACTCTAGCATGACAATGATAGTGATTAGCGCGTCTTACTATGGATTTACTTTTTTTTTTATCTCCCCTCGTTAAGTGAGATGGAAAAGGGTGCTAATTTTTGTTAAATTTGTAAAATGTTGCGATCATTGTGAAGATACATATCCGACCTCCGAAAATCGCCTTTACCAACATACATACACACTTATATAGTCTTTTCGTATACCAGTAATGTGATCGTCACTGAAGCAAACTTCCTTTGTCGAATCTGGTCACCTGACTATTGCTCTTTTTGTGAAAGGCTCAGGATTCAGATGCCGCGTCTAAATTTGGATTCAAATGCCGTGTATAAAGCGAGCGTTTCTCTCCATTACAGCTAGATCTATATTGATCAGATCGCATGTGGTTTTCTTCACTATCCCATTTACCTACATTCACCTGCCCCTTTTAACCTACTTTGTTGTCGCTGATGTGTGTGAGGCATCTGGCAGATGGCCTGCTTGTCTTTATATAAATCTCCTCCGGGAGAACAATTATGTCTGTCGATACAAGGGGAATGCCGCTCTGCATTTTGCTATTACATATGAAAATATAATGCTATCTAATTTAGAGGCTTTGACCTGAGCAATGTATAGTACACCCCAGACAGTTGCCCGTTTCTGAAATCAAAATAAGCCAGAAGTCGTCGGACATCTGCCA
Source organism: Ellobium chinense (assembly GCA_033807755.1). Lineage (NCBI taxonomy): Eukaryota > Metazoa > Mollusca > Gastropoda > Ellobiida > Ellobiidae > Ellobium > Ellobium chinense. Next base: position 1,349,217 of record JAWQUT010000097.1, read on the forward strand.
TGTTACTGTTAAGTAGACTTCGTGAAATACAGTAGTCCTTAGTACTGACTGAAACACTGTTGATCGAACAGTGAAGACTGAGAGTGACCCATTTTCGTGAGGCTGCATTTTGTATTCTTCTCCGGCTTTTAAACATTTGATATTATTATGAAGACGGAGGGATTCCTGTAAATTCCCGGTTTTAGATATGCATTATGCCAGAACCCCAAATATGCATTTGAAAGCCCACTTTGTTTTAATAATGAAATTGCAATGCTTTATACTATCTAGCACCGTCTGAGACAGGCACTTTACCAGTTGTCGAATTAATTTTGGTTTTCCCCCAAGACTGCGTTTTGCTGTTGTAAGTAACAGGGAAAACCCAACTCTTTCAGGCAAAAAAACTGAACCATTGGCCCAGATTTTTGAAAAAGTTTTTTTTTTACCTTTCAGCATCCAGCTTTTGTTGTTGCTGTTCAACAAAAGAGGAAACGCCAGACGCGTGCCTAGGCATGGTTTGCGATCAGCACATAAACTAGTGGCCCCATTTTGCTAAATGCACTTTGTGTTGCCATCAGACTGAGTCTCTTGTCTTTAACCGCTACATTTAACGCGTGAAGTTTGAGGCTGTGCCAGACCAGAGCACCGCATTAGAGTGGCATCCTTTGACCGCTCTTACAAAGGGTTGATGACCTAAATGAACGGATGCTCTCTTTCCCTTGGGAATCCTTCTCATTGACCGACGCTGACGACCTTTTGAAAGCTTCTACATTTACCGCGGCCTAGGTTTAATCGCACTTTTGTTTCGCAGTCAGATCTTGTTAACAGCAGGGAAAGTTTAGTAGCGAAAAAGCTTCCGGTTCATGGGGAAGTGGAACTTACTCGGACATTCATTGACATTGTTTTGTGATTTGCTGAGGCTGGAATCTGTATTCACGGCCTAGGGAGACACAGTGTTTGCTGATGTCGTTGATGCGTCCACTCCCGTCCCCTGTGGTCGTGGTCGTCGTCGTCATCGCCATCGCCGTTGTTACTGTTGTTGTTGTTGATGTTGTTGTGTCATGTTTCTATCCAGGATGCAGCTACTTTTGTAGTTCATATTTTTCTTTGTCTTTCCCTTCATCTCGTTTGCCTTTGTTTTCTTATGTCTTGTTTTATTATTACCTCCTCCATATTAAGGCTTCATGCAGCGTTGTCTGCTGATGTCGTTCATGATATGTTTGTTTCTGTGGTCGTCGGTGTTGTTGCAGAAGCAGTAGCAGCAGCTATAAACTTCCCCAAGATAGTGCAGATTAGGCCTCCATGCAGTGTCGTCTGCTGCTGCCGTCGACGATTGTGTTTGCATCTGTAGTTATCAGTGTTGTTACAGCTGTCGCAACCCAGGATGCTACAACTGTTGCAGTTAATTTTGTGCTGTTCTCTGTCTCCTTCTTTATTTTTCCCCTCTTCGTCTTTTCCTTCCGAAGTATCATTATCTTAATTATCCCCTTCATTCTGGTCCCCGTGCGAGCTTAAACGTCTGTGAATGTTAGCTGTAATGCTGCACTTAAACAAGGAAAGTGAACGGAAAATCTACACATGTCCCATAACGTCCCCAGGTCGCCCTAACACCATGTTCATTATTTATATCAACCATTAGTGAATGAGGTAAGAAGTGTATCTATTTCAGGATCGTCCCTGGAAAGGTCTTGTAAAGCAGGATTAAGATTTTTTTGTTGTTGTTGTTGCAACACTCGTTTCATGCCTCTCCGTGCGTGGAGACTGCACGATATTCCTTCGCCCATATTATTGGTTTAATGGCCATTCCGCCGCTCTCCCGTACCATTTTCTTGCCTTGATGAAATAAGTGGGCGTCCTGACAGTGAAATGAAGACAAGACAGCACAGAAATTGATCTTGCAGCCTGCACGTCCTTCTCTTTGGCACTGCATTAGTACGGAGAGCCCTGATCGTCCCGCTACTCAATTTGTTCCTTCGCATTGCAGCTTCGGTACGTATGTCTATTTCTGTGCGACCACTGGCTAGCACAAGGTCCTTTGGGGTCAGAAAATTAACGGCGAGACGACCCAATAGTAATATGTATGGCTTCCGTTGCCCGAGGTAAGAACTGTTGGAATCACTTGAACATAGTTGCTCCCTTCATGGTTTTGGTCTGAATATATAATACTGTAAAGTTGTTCAGGAATTTCCTGGCTTATTTGCGTCCTGTGACATTATTTCACGGTGACATAACAGCATAATGAGATGAATGTTTACGTACGACACATGCGCATGCAAAGATGAACGTAGGTTAGTTTGTTGTTGTTTTTTTTTAATAAATGGGGGTAGGAGGGGGTGGGCACCGGGTTTAAGCAGGCTTTGTGAAGTGTGTGGATGAAGCAACCAACTTCCTGGTGGCTGTAAAATTATCCGAAAATTCAAGTCGAGCAGGTTGTGACCATGCAAAAGGAGAAAAAAACAACAAACAACAAAACACAACGCTGCTTGCTTGCTTTCGTTCAAGATTCTGTATTCAGCACCTTCAGCGTGGGTTTGTTTTGGTTGCATGTTTTTAAGTTGCTTCGGTTTTTATTTCACGTCTAGACCGGATTTTACCTGCGTTTATTCAGGCATGCCTTCGCACTGATGATTCCCAAGATGATTGATATGTGTCTTTCTGAAAGCATTAAGAGTATTTGCGCTGCATGCTGTGAATGACATTTGCCACAGAGGGCGCAGCAGGGCTTGTCCTGTCACCTTAGATTCGCTTCCGGTTCTCCTCGATGGGGTTTTGATGTTCGCATCAGCGTATTCGGATTTCAGAATGAAAAATACAATACATTACTTTTCCGATCCAGTTGCTGTTTGGAACGCTGTCCTTTGGTTAGATGCCATGGCATAGAAAATGCATGTCATTTATAATTGTTCTCTGTTGGTATTTAGTGAGATTGGGTGATGGATACGCACTTCTCGGATCTTTTAGGTTGAAAGAATGAAAAATAAAATTTTAAATATTTAGACCAAAAGCTTCCGTGATGTTTTCCTCTTCAGGCTTATCTTTTGATAGTGTGGTTTTGTTAGAATCGAAATGTCACTCTTTTAATCCCGTACTCAGGCCACTCATCTTACCTAAAATCCATTCGCTGCAAATCAAGAGCTCGCAGATTTGAGTTATGATCTGTTTTCGGAAACCGTCAGCTGTGACATACAGATTCAAATCTGTAGAATCAGAAACTCGCCCGCGACCATTCCAAAGATATTGCCAGGCTTCATCTCTGCTCGATGCCCTAATCTGTTACGAGAGACGCTAACGCTGGAGTTCTACGGCTTCATTCAGTAGGGTCTGCCGTGTTGGGTTTTCAGGCTGTGATTTTGCGGGTTTTGTTGGTCAGAGCGAGCTTGGAGAATGATCACTCGGACAGTAAGCGGGCACGGGGACAACTTGATGTGGTGGTTTTTCAGTGCAGTTGGCTGGTGTAATGCTATAGTTTAACAACACGAGGACAAATTTATGTTAGACGTATTCAGTACAATGGATCGGTCGGTCTAGTGCTGTTGCGTTGTGGGCGCCGCCGCCAGTTGCGAACATCAGGACAGAGTGCCCTGGATTATAAGAAAGATGATATATATTATAGACACACATACATATAATAAATATAGCACGTAAGTAGACTATGCGGCATAGTAACAGACTCGATTATGGTCGCTCTTGATTTTGTGGAAAATATCCATTAGTAATCTGAACAGAGAATGCTATTTTTCTGGTACTCTGCAGCTTCCAGACGATCATGTGAAGATATGGGTCATTAATATTTCATAGATATCAGTTTCTGTATTGGCTGGATTTCTTTCAGTTCTTTGAGGTCACTTTTCTCGACTCTTGGAACACCCACAGATTTAATGCGCTGACCTACTGGCCTGATAACCTTTTTGTACCTAACCTACTACCATTCGAGAAGGCGTAGGCGCTCTGACTGAGATGGCCGTCACAGGCTGTGCTCCTCACATCCCGTGTTTATGGAAGGTGTTGGGGAAGTCGCTTCACAGCATTCTGCTTTATGCAGGTTTCAGAAAATATTTTCCTCTTAATACGCGGGGATTGGAACTTGCAATGAATTCTCTACAATCTAAATTGGGCGTCAAGCATTCGTTCCTGCAGAATTAGTGGCACCTGCAAGACTCTCTAATCTCCATTTCTCAGTCGCATCCATATCATCTGTTGGACAAGATACCGCACTTTTCCTTTCACGTCCTCTTGGATGAATCTTGGGTAAACCAGTAATTTGCCCCGACAGCTTCGTCAAATCAGATTTCAGTGGTGATCAGCCTGGGCGTTTATGAAATTATTTTCGGTGTGCGGATGCTCAAGTTCAGCCCTCCTCTGATACTTTCCTGTGTCGTGAAGGTCTAATGCTTTTCTCCTCGTCTTTTTCCTGTCTTCTCCTTTTTCGTTTTTGTTGACCTCACAGCGGTTGGATCCTGTCATGGCTTCCGTGCTGTGCTGCCGGGTGCGCTTACGGCCCACGCCGGGCTCAGTAGAAAGCCCCTCTCTATCTATCTATCTATCTATCTATCTATCTATCTATCTATCTGTCTATCTGTCTGTCTGTCTGTCTGTCTGTCTGTCTGTCTGTGTGTGTGTGTGTGTGTGTGTGTGTGTGTGTGTGTGTGTGTGTGTGTGTGTGTGTAACTAAAAAGAGATAAATATCTTGTTGGAATTTTATCGGGTGGGGGGTGGGTGAGGAATAAGGGGTTGGGGAAGTTTTGGAAGGGAGGGGCGGGGGAGAGAGAGGAATAGTGTTCACCTTGGTGGAAAACGGTGTATATTACGGCAATGCTGTCGACCAGTTAGACTCCTCCCCCTCACCCCTTCCAGTATTATCATAGATGTATCGTGGCAGTAATACTTACGACGAACTCAGTACTCATTTTTTGTCTTTCTTTACTTATCTCATCCTTGCCACATAATCATTTTTGAAAAAGTCTGCCGATAGCGGACTCCATTGCCACTTAATTATACTTCCATGGTTTCCGCTGAGTATGTATTTGCTATGTTTGGAACCCCAATGTTCAGATAAAGCAATATTTCCATCAGAGAGGTGAGGATGGGGTAGAAGCGTGCGGGGATTAAGTATGAAGGAGAATGAAGAAAATGAAAGACAGATATGGAGATACAGCCTGAAAACTTCGTAG
>JAWQUT010000097.1:1354387-1376210 GCA_033807755.1 Ellobium chinense
CCCCATATTAGATTTGTCTCTGAATGGCCAAGGGAATTCCAGTCATCTGATACATTATAGCCACATCAACCTTGCTTTTTATCTCTCATGCATTGCAGATTGGGACTCTGTAAACAGTGGTTAAGGACACTTTCATTAGTTTGTGCACTGGTGTTTTGAGTACACATGCACATGCAGTCCGTGTAGGTATTATGCGGTTGTTTACCGAAATATCACACCGTCTTTTATTTGCGTTTGTGCCCGCATTTGTCTTGCTTGGCCTTCTTTCGCCCCTGTTATTGCAATGTTTTCAACTTTCACCTACTTCTTGCAGCAGCTGTTGACTTATATACTTTAAACAGTGGAGTAATACAGAATCAGTGAAAACCAACCCGCGGGTATTGGTTCAGTTACCGAAACACAATGTCCCGGCGTGTTACAGGCCCGAAAACATGGTCATAACACATAAGTGGTCGACTGACGGTTAAATCCAAAATATTTTTGAGTCTTCAGGAGTCTCCGAATCGGACGACCGCGCTAGGGGATATAGATACAGCCCCAAATCATCTAGCCCCCCCCCCCCNNTATAACGACCTGTAGGTTGTCACAACAAAGCATGCTTTTATCAGCGTTTCAGACTCTTGAGGAAAGATGTTTTGAAGAGCATGCGTGGCATTAGTGGGTTTTCCGGTGACAGGATTAGGAACATTTAGACGTAATTTTATGGGATGTATTTATTTTTTTTTCCTTGTATCGATTTTTCTCAGCATCAGGGATTTATTTTAAAAAGGCTTATAAAGAGTATAAGAGCCGCCTCCATACTAAAACGATCTGGGTTTATAGGGACGTATATTTCAAGGGAGCAGAACGGTTGATCTGTTCCGAGTGCATCTGTCTCACTGGATGGGTGTCTAGCATTTGAAAATAAACCAATTATTATTTCATGCCGTTGCTCAGAAAGTCAGATGAAAAGGAACTGTTCATTCACGCATTGTCTGAAGCTTTAGTTCTGTGATGAATTTTTCTTTCAAGTGAACCTAAGAAGTACTTTGAACCAGATGTTGCTGTATCGCAGACTTAGATGTTTCAAGATGTCAGTGAGAATGTGATCAGACTTAAATATTTTTCTCTGACTGTTAGTGAAAAATTGGAGAACCTTAGCAAAGATTGCAGAAATCTCTCTCCAGGCCAGAACGGAAAGACGAAATAAATCAAAGACGCCCCCCCCCCCAACCCCNCCCACTTTTTTTCCTTTAAAAAAAAACAACAACCTGGGACGGGGGTATGACGCCTTAGCTTGTTATTGGGCGACGAATATTTAGATCATTTAACGGAGATGTCTATGAGATACTAGTGGATGGTCAGTTTGATAATAGGGCTAGAATGTATTCCTCATACGAGTCTCGAGATGGAGCCTCGAAACTTTGGCAACCCTCTTCATTTGCAGTGGCTGTGCTCCAGCCTTTTATTGCTTTCTTGTCTTTGCCCCATAAATTCTCAAGTGTCTGCGAGATCGATAGTCCAGTGACCGGCCCCCTCCTCTCCCCTCTTTCCCCCTGGAGGCCCCTGCTGTCTTGTGATGGTAGTAGAGCTTTTAGCCAAAGTGGCCGGACTCGGAGACCGGCCTGTCGTTGTAATCTATCATAGAGCTTGTTGGACACGTCCATTTACGGTCATGAACAACTCGCTCACCACCCCTGTTGTTCACGGCACGCGAGCGAGGGCTACATCGAGCCGTTGATGCCTCCCGTTAACAAGGACGCTTCCGTCAGACCCGAGTACCGGCCTGGACGCTGTCATCGCTTTTTAGTCTTTTTAGAAAGGAGCGGCAGTTCTTGTGCGTAATGTTGAGTTTCTTGAAACATTGGATCTAGGTGTGTGGTGCGTATGTGGTCCGAGTTTCTTCGGCACGTCCCAGAATGGATAGTCAGTATCATCAGTTCCGTTGGATTCTCTGCTGATACCGCTTGTAAGTGAAATAATTTACTTAAGAAGGGAAACTGAAGTGTTCGTTATGGATCTTAAAACGCAGTTTTGTGTGGGACAGTTCGCTAGTTCCTCTCTCCCTTTCCTTGTCTCTCTCCCTCTCTCTTTCAATCTCGCCCCCTCTCCCTCTTCCTTTCTGTCTCACCTTCTCTCTTTTTCTCTCGGTCACGCTTTGTTCGAAATCACGATGCCTTCACTTCACACACAGATGTACAAACAACTCACGGACGGGATCTCTGTTTATAGGAATACCTGTGTAAGGTAAGTATTCAGTCAGCGTGTTAAGCAACCCAGGAGTGTGGCTGCTGTAGAGTCTTCACATGGATTTGAATTGCATAGTTCATTTGCAAGAGTTGTAGTATGGAGCCGTATCAGCGTACTCTTTTAATTCTGCTAGTCCAGGACTATGCACATGATCTGAATGACTCTCCGAATAGCGTCGTTTTGGATCTTACCGATGTTTTAGAAGAAACTTACTTGGAGTACATGTAATTAGTTATGAGTGGTTGCTTCCAAGGAAATACTTTACGATCGAACATAACGTATTGTGATTGTACACAACAACACTGGTTGTTGTACTGATTTGGATGCGACATTTGCCACGGAATTTCATGCCCTAGCATGATGGTCCGTTGTTTGCCTGTGTTGCTGTAGTAAGTTTAAGCATTCCTATTGGGAAATGTGACAACGGTCTTCAGTATACATCGGATTGAGTTGATGTCGTGGCATCAGTTCATTTTGGTACTGGGACATCCATCTTCACATATTCGGAGGTTGTTCGTAGTGCGGGATAATGTGTCTGTGCTTATCATTGTAAGTATGATTAAATCTATTTTACTCTTGTGTGTGGTCTTTTCCTTGCCTCCAATACCTCTTGAACGTTTTTGCTTTGTTTGTTCACTTCAAATGGTGTAAGCTTTTTTGCAGAAATGGTACCTTTGTTGGGGTGGATTAGGATTGTTCCAGTTCCACCTTTCTGTTCTGAAGCGTCCTCACTGCCGCAGCTATTGTGCCAACCTCAGAACCATCGCTGTAGCAATTGCAGACGTTGTAATAATAATAACAACAACAACAGAACCTTTAATAAGCTCAAACAAATTTAATATGCTGTATACTGTATATCATGAGCTAATGTGTCGTAGCAACCTTGATAATCCATACGATCACTCTTCCGCGCCATCCGACTATCATTTGCACACTTTTTCTGTCTCTCTTTTTCTCTCTCTCTCTTTCTCTCTCTCTCTTCTCCGCCCCCAAATCTTTACACAGTAATGAATAAAATGATAATATGTGTAAAATTTATATTACAGGTAACGGTGCGAGGGCACCGCTGTTCAGAATATTTACGGTTTAGAAAGCCTGTAGCGTATGAAATACATAGCCCGTTTTGATGTACATATATTATGCATACCTCTGAATAAGCATACTGGTCTGTGATCATTAATGTCAACACGTCCACACTGTTTACTTTGAACGATTTATATTATATTATAAATACTAACATGCCATCCAGTTTAATGACCGGGTCACTGGATAAACTACATTACGGGTTTACCAGATGGTATGGTGCTCGACGGCTTTACACTGCATAACATCCGCAATGGAAAGATGACGGAAACCGAAATTTTGACTTCATCCTTGAAAACGACGAATTGGGAGAAGGGCCTCAAAAAATTGTTGCTGGAAGTGTGTGTGTGAACCTTGTTATTGTGATCATCTGTGATAAGTACAGAAAGGGATCACGAACTGGAATTCTGGTTTGTTATATGTTCGAGTTCGTCGGAGACCTGGGATGGATCCGTGATAAAGGATGAACAGGTTTTTAAGGCTCGAGTTTGAGAGGTCATAGACTAACTCTCTTTTCCTCCACTTTTTCTCATCCTGTCTAGAAATGTCAATATGACCAGACTTATTGTTCTTTACTTGGGATTCATCGACCTGTGGCTCTCATTAGGCACGCCTGTCGACGCTCATGTCGTAAGCCATGCCTCTGAGTCATGTGCGAAACGCATGCATGTGCTAGTGATGGACCGATATGAATACTGAGTATTAGAATACACGATACCACGATGGGTATCGAAACATTTGCTAATTAAATAAGATGAGATATTGATACCTTGCCTAAACGATATCGTATTTATTTTATATATCTTAGTTCAATATTAGCGTCATGTGTTCTTAGCCATGCCAAATCCCAACTGAATGGTTTCCATGTTATTTTACGTTCAACGTAATGTCGAGTACCGTCAGTACATACAGTATTGCAGACAGCAGAGCACACTTTTCAACCGGGCTTTTTGTCACTTAAAATCTGATGATCTGGCAATAGAGAGCTTTGATTTTCCATTCCGACTGTCTTAACTATCGTTATTGCAGAGCATGTGCATACATGACATTTCTTGATATTAAGAATAAGTTAGGATCAAATTGCTCGTTACGAATTAGATGTGGAAATCACATTTGATGCCAGTTTGTAATGTGCAGAATGCTCGTAACATCTGGAAATGCCATAAGTGTATGCCTGCATCTGCCATTAAGCTCCGTAAGAGATCCGAACACGCTCAGTACATAACAAACAGAAAGCATGCCGTTTGAAATGGGGTCAACGGTTTTTTAAGATATCAAAATATCGGTGCCGGTATCGAGAACGATTTGCAAACATATCGGTACTTTGATCGAATGTATCGGCGACCACTAGCGTGCACTGTTCCGACGATCTGGTCGCTCCCATGCTGTTTGCTGTTTTTATCCTTATATCCTCACACCATAGAGTGCCGGGCTCCAGACAATTACATTATTGGTGTCCATAGAAACGCTCTCGTGTTCAAAAGTGGCGTCGTTCTGCGATATTGGAGTACAGAGATATTGGGTAGGGGATGCAATGGAAGTTTGCTCAGGAATTTTCTTTCCTTTTTTTTTAAANTTTTTCCCCCCCCCCCCCCTTTTTTTTTTTTGGAGGGGGTGTGAGGGGGACAATGGAGCAGCCTCTGCTGAGTTGAAAGAGGCAAAGAAAAAAAAAATGGGCCTTAACGTCTGTAGTATGCCAGAACATGCTGCAAGTCATGCATTATTTATTTATCTATTGGGTACACGGGGGAGTAAGCATGATGTTTTCCATACGCGCAAGTTTACGGGCTACCATAAGTGTGTCAGAATCATGAGTCACTTAGGCTGCACATGGAGTTTCACAATGCTTTATGAACAATGGGAGAGTTTTTCTTAGGAGGGATTGGGAGATNGGGGGGGGGGAGGGTCTGGAATCAAAGAGTATGTTTCCAAGCTATGCGTCATAGTTGCGAAAAAGGACCCTCTGGTAACGGTCTTACTTAACACTCTTATGAATCTTAAGAGCTGTGAGAAAGCATGGTTTGTTCATGCTCATTTGTTTCTCTTTGTTTTGTTAATATGGGAATAAGAGCGTGCCTTGCTGTTGGCTTTTGCAATAACAAGAACAGTGGCTTCTTTAGTTCAAGCACAGCTACATTTGCATATAGTGTATAAAATTAAATTTCATTTTGCTTTCTTCCTTTGACTCCTGTATGGATTTCATCTGAGTGTTTCTCTCTTATGGTTATATCAGAGATAAGGTCCGAACCCTTGTCAGGCCACCAGTAAATGAGTACCGTTGAAAAATACACACGAATAAATACATCACAAAAAATACCCAAGAAGAAATACATCTCGAAAACTACTCAAAAAGAAATACATCGCTAGCAGGATTCCAGACCGGGACCTCTCGCATCAAGGGATAAGCGCTGGACTTTGCAGCCATCCTGTCATCTTCTGAAAGAGAAAGGAGGGAGAGGGTGGTACTGTAATTGAACATGCTGGCTTTTTTTTTTTCAGAGTTTGGACTGCGAATAGATCTAGAGAAGATTTGGTAAAATGTTGGTGGGGTTTTTTTTCGATACTATGAGTGCCAGAGATGCGGAACGCAGCATGATGTAATCCTGCACCAATACTTCAAGAAAGAAGGTTTGCAGTGGTGGTCCATCTTTGGACAAGTGGACCATTTTCCCACATACCGGCATACCTTTCAGCGTTAATTTTCTCTTGTAATATACATTTAACATACGACTGGCTAGTTTGTGAGACAAAATAAGTTTCCCTGTCACAAATATGGTTGGATTTGTTTAAAAGGTCTTGTTTGAATTCCATTATCCCATCTAGATGGACTTCTTAGGTTTTCATTGGAAGGTGTGTGTGTGGTGGTTGGGGGGGGGGGGGGGGGGTTATGTTGATCCAGTTTAGTAAGATTTCGACTTTTGAAGTGTGACAATTCAAATGACTTCGTGTTACAAAGCCGTTCCATTCCTTAATGATTAATGAGTTTTGTTTCACTACCAAAATGGTATTAGCCAGTGAGGTATCTATTAACCGAATTCTTGTCTCACTATCGAAATTACGTTAGGCAGCGAGATACACTGTTAAGGCCGCTAGTGGAAGTTACCTGGGTGCAAGCCGGGTTGGCCTAGTAAACTTATTTCTACTCGTCGATCTAATGCTTAGTATGCAGATTAAGATTAGTGTTCATGCATACAGTTTTATCATCACTGGCTACGTTAGTTGCATGATTCTTGCACCTTTCTGTTATCTCAAGTAAGGACCTGGACAAATCTCGAACTCAAATGTTTGTCTGGAGTGTTCATTGTGTTACTGTGACATGAATAGTTTACGAAGACGTACCTACTTTCGGACTCTTACGCTACAAGAACAGGCCATAAAGATAAAGGCCGGAAAGGCACAGGTGATTATCATGCAGAAGTAGACAAGCAGAGGCGGGGAACGATTTTAATGGGGAGGGAAGCGGAGCATGGAGTAGGGCCCCCATGGGTCGTTGAAGGTCTGTAAAAGTCCTTAATTTTGTTAGGTTGCCAAAGGCCGTAAAATGTCCATAAATTTTATATTCTGGTCATCGTGTCTTTAAAATATCATTCAGATCGAAAGTCTGTTAAAGTCTTGCGTGAATAAGAAAAAAAAGATAAGCTACATCGTTTGCGACTATAGGTCTATCGTGACAGCAAGCTTCTCAAATAGATCATGGACTCCCTAAAGTTCGCTCGATAGCAGTAACCTGCAGCTGTTTCTGAACTGTATCCAAACTACCCTGTATATGGAAATACGTCAAATTATGCTTTTGTGTGTGTGTGTGTGTATATTTTTTCCCCAGAACTGCTTCAAACGTTGTTAGATTTTGTTTCTATGAATGCATATATATATGAACCTTGTGAAGGCACAGAGAAAGGTCATCGGCGTTAGGAAGTGGAGATTGGGGGAGGGGGGGGGGNGGGGGGGGAGTTCTTTTGTAGAGGTTTAAAAGCTGACCCTCCTTGCACTTTGCGCCCACGAGATATGGACGTCTACTCTAATGACCAATATGGCATTTATCATCTACAACGGCACTGACATTTCCAAGCCTCCGCTTAGAGAAGAGTGTTAAGGGGGGAAAGAGCGAAGAGGAAAGTATAGTGGAACCTCGATATTAAGCACTCAGTAATAAGTCTACTAAGTCGATTTAAATTCTCATAATAAGTACCCCATGTATACCTCGTTATTACGTATGAATTTCATATGCACAGATTCATAATTATTCCATAATTATGCTGGTCGACCTCGATATTAAGAATATCTTAATAATATTAAATATTGCTAGTTTCATGCACCAAGGGCATGATTATTATCGGAGTTCCACTCCACACAGAATGCTTTTAGTTTAAAGCACTCATGCAGTAGAAAACTGTAGATGGATAACGAGCCCATTTCCTACTCTTGATAATTGTTTTTCAGAGGTTGCTGGTAGCATTTTTTTTTCATAAAATATCAGTTGTATTGTGGCCATTTGGTTGGTGATAGAAATAGTAAACTCTTACGCGGAGAGCGAGGTAAAAGATCTCTAGAGGAAGATACCCTCGTCTAACAAGTGTTTCGACCCTTGAACGAACGAGCCTGATCGGTAAAACAAAGCGGTGAACTCTAGCGGCCTAGACCCAAAGGTTACTTTGTGATGTCTTCCTGCAAACGTGTATAAGGTGGCTATACTGTATATTTTTATTATTCTTTATGAAAGATAGGCTGATGTCAAAAGGTTTGCTCTGGACTAGTTGTGACCGGATCTAAAGCTTAGTGTTTTGTATATTGCGAGAGGACAGCACAGTTTTTTCTCTTTATTTTCTCCGCCCTTGTCTGCAGCCATTACAACGTACCAAGTAAAGCTCGTCATAAAGTAAGGTCAACAGAGATAACCGCGAAAGGCCCATTAATCAACACAAATTTTCCTCGTTGAGGGATGAGGTCAGAAACGAAAGGGGGGAAAAGGGATGGCATGGAGGAAAAATAGAGATGAGATTTGTTGGAGAAAGACAGAGAGGGACGGCAGAATGATGTTATCAAAGGGACAGTGGGAGATATTGAGGAGGACTACGCCGTTCAGGCTCCCGCTACCCCCATCTCCATGGCGTCAGGGGTCATTCCGGTCTCTGTCCATGACGGTGGAAAAAAGCCTCTGTTCAAGTTAGAGGGGACAGGGGCAGGTGGTGCGTCCCTTCCTACTGAGATATCCTAGGTCCGCCACTGCAAAGGGGTTGAGAGAAAGAGAATATAGCGCACGAGCTTTTAATGCATAGGGTGTTGAAAAAGTTTTCACCCCGAGGCGATATCCTGTAATGGGATTCAGTGTTGATTATTTTGCATACATGTGTTACGGCACACACAAGCGTTGTTCTTTGCCCGCGGGAACGGCACAAAGTTTGCCTTGTCGCGCTAATATGCTTGCCTTCCGCCAAGCAAAGAAAAGAGAAGATGGTTGGAAAGGGAGGATGGGGATTCACTCAAGATCCGGCTGTCTTCAGAGCGCCATATCAAAAAAATTAATATTGTTCTTGGTCCTGATTTGGAGTTGCAGGAGGGGGGGGGAGAGGGGGGAGATAGAAGGGCGATGGGAAAGAAGGTGGAGTGTTCGGCCTGGATATAGATTTGATTCCGATACTTGGGAAAAAAGATTGGCCATGCTCCCCCTGCCACCCTTTTCTCCTTATTTTTCTGCAAAATGAGAGACAAAAAGCCCAGCCCTCTGGCTGCATTAGCTATTACGGGTGCGAAGTTGCCCAAGTGCTACATCGAGAGGTAGCGAAAAATAGTCTTAATTAGCTTCATTTGGGATGCCGCATGGAGTGCTTGTGCGTAAACAGGGTGCGAGAGAGAGAGGCATGTTCCATATAGTGTAAACATTCCATGGCCCACAATGGTAATTCGTAGATTGGGAACGAAACCATGCTGTCGCAATCGCAAAAACCATGCTACATTGGAATTCCACTACATAAATGAGCTGTCATTCTGTTGCAGCAATCGACATGTTCTACTCTGTGAGATTTCTGACGATAGTGGGATTTCGCTCCCACCAGCGATATTATCATACTGCATTGTGTGAACATGCATGTTCGGTCATCTGGTAGTCGGATAGATGCACGTGTATCTAGGGAAAACACGTCATCACAGTCATAGGCCGTTTGTCTATCTCATTTGGGTGATTTTTTCAGAAGGAGGAAAAATAATTAGACAGTGCAAGACGATAATGTCGATCTCAAACTTTGGTGCGATTTTTTTAAGCAAAGACTTCATGACTTATTTTGCGTCTGATATTAGATGGTATGTATTGTGTGAACATGTCCGGTCACCTGGGAGACGAATAGATGCACATGTATCTAGGGGAAAACTACAGGTTGTCACAGTCAAATCCGTTCGCCTATCCCATTTGAGTGGCGTTTTCAGGGGAGGCAGAAACTCTATTAGACAATGCAGTCACAAGCTTAGGTTCCGTTTTCTAACCAAAGACCTTGTGACTTACTTTGCCTGTGACATGTGATGAATATATTGGGTTGTAGCAAGCAAAAGTTAGCCCAGTTTGCAAATTGCTTTTCTCTGAGATAGGCAATCTGCCTATGACTGTAACAATGTAGAAGATGGCCTGATAATATCGCTGGTGCGAGATGGTTTTGAGATATTTTCCTATGGCTTCTTGTAATTAGGAAGCATACTTACAGGCTCAGTTTTAGTAACAGTGAGTGTACTGACACAAAGATCTGTTCAGTTTTATCTTAGGGTATGAAGGTAAGCGTTAACTGTAACCATGGTTTGCTGGTAGAAATAGCAGAGAGTGCAGTCTGGATAAATTGAACGAGGCGGACCATGCCAGCCCATGACATCTGTGGCATATTGATGTAATGATAGGAAATTAATGTGGGCAGCGCATAAATGCCCTTGTCTGTGCAGTTATCAAAATGCCAACCGTTCAGTGTTGGCATTGAAGACAGATGGTGAGTGGGGATAAAAACAATTTCACAGCATTTCATTGAGGGCATCAATATCGTATTGCGTGCATTATTGTTAGGCAAGAGCCACAAATGCATTCTGCAGAGAATCCTCTAAAGTCAAAGAGAATTGTCTCTAGGAGAATACCAGTTGATACTGATCTCGGATAATACTTTTACAGAAAATAACACTTAAAAAAAACAACTGTATTTCTGTTTGTCTTTTCTCCACGTGGTTTTGGCAGTGTCTTTTTATTACGTTTTGAAGCACAATACTAATTTTAGCGTTTCGTAAGTTGTTACTGGATCTAATATAATTAGTGAAAAACCGCAGAAAATCGCAATATTTTTCACAAAACTTTACTACATTGAAAAATACATAACAAACATTGCTGCATTTTGTGCTCAATACATGCAGGGCTTCCACGTTCCATTGGAAAAGCGAAGAAATGGGAGTCAGTTATAATTTGGAGTCGAAAATGCGCCATAGGTTGTTATGCCCTAGTAAATATACTCCATTACGTAAATTAAGACTGCCAACGAAAAAGAAAAAAAGTAGACCAGACAATATTTTCATTCAAAACCGATGTTTTTGCCGTGTGCGAATGCACACATACGGTGTTTGCCAGTTGGCGCGCTACGTACAGTAATTTGGGTCAGGGTTAAATCGCATGTCGCTGTCACTCCGTTCTCTGTCTGTGAGCAGCAGATGTGTCTGCACCCGGACTTGATCTATGTAAGTGGGTCAAATGGCTGCTCAGTGCTGAAGTTTCTGGTTTCTGGAAAACTGTATTTTTTGAAGAATTTCAAAGTTGTTCTGTTATTATGTACATTTGCAGTGTGCAAGTTTTCATCCCTAGGTAGGAACGAATAATGAAATGCAAGAATTTCTGTGTTATAAATAAACATACTCAGCACCATTCTATGCGATTTTTTTTCAGCTCCTTGCAGCTGTACCACTGGAAGAGATTTGCCTAATCATGACAACGTCATTTCGCCGCCCGGAAACTGTTGTTAAGTCCTTATATGATTTTACGGGCTTACGACAGTAATATTTCCGGGCGACGAGATAGATGGGGAGAGTGGGGGAGGAAAAAGTCAAAAGGAACAAGGGAGTGGTCAAAGGGAACGGCAGAAAAATTTCACGCAATCTTTGCGGTATTTTTTAATTTCGGTCGGTGGGCATAGGTGGAGATGGAGGCGGAGGCGGTCAGAGAATTCAGCTTTGATAGTTCGGTAGCCTTTTCGAAAACATTTAGTTTGGTGAGGCAAACGTTGCTGCTGCGAGAAATTCAGTGCAATGTGGATGGCATTGGATCATACACAGAGAAAAACTACAGACCACCCACAGATTAGAGACCTAAAGGTGACAAATAATGTCGTCTGCAAAGAGATGTGTTGTCAGTTCATTATATTTGACCTGACAGACGGAAGGAGCATGTTCATAAGGAACGTAGTAGTCTGAAACGGCTGTGCCAGGACCGTTGAAGATAAAGGTACCGGTCGTCGCACCTTAAGATGGTAAACAAAACGAGCCTGGAGGGTGAGGATGGGTGGGGAAGGCAGTCCGTTGACATGGTAGTAGTTACGACCGTGGAATTCTATTTATCTAATTGGAACTAGGGCGTCAATGTAAATTGGCAATAGGGCTACTACTAATTGTAATGAATGGGCTGCTTCATTCAGGGTTTACCAGATAATCGGTCAGTGACCCGATATTAATTAATATGAAACTATTTCACGTTATAAGTGAAACATGTAGGATTGAGATAATGAAGAAATCTTTCGCCCACCAGTCATTGAATATTCAGTTGTATTTACAGTTTCCTTCTCTTCGTTTTCATTTTTATCTTCACCTTTCCTTTCTCTTCCATCGCCGTTCTTCTTCTGCTTCTTCCATGCTTTTCACCCTGTTTCGTATTTAAGCAACCGGTGACTTAATTATAAAGAGCAGCATTTTCAGAAAGTAGGGCTCCTTTTTCTGATGATGGGCCGATACCTGAAATTTAGAATATTGCGATACTCAGCCTTCAAGCCCTTGCTATCGAAAGTATCGATTCTATTTCGATTCTGACACGTAGTACCGGGTGGGTATTTCGTTACCATTTTATACCGTAAGACTTCACGCTAGGGAAAATAGCGTAACTGGTTTAGTATAGGGGATCGCGAAAGGATCGAAATTGATTTCAATTCTTTCGGTACGAGGTAGCCGAAGGCCGTCTGATGAAGCATCCTGCAGTCTGTTTGTGATGATCGAAAATACCCAATTGGGATCGAAACATCAGAGTTTGAGGTTCGATGCTGAGTCGAAATTCCTGTGAATCGAACACTCTACAGTCAGAAACGATATCTCGCACTACTTTTTGCACAAAATTCTCCTAATGCACGACAAATACACAAGTCCAAATAGTCTTGATAACTGTATTATGAGATGTTTGAGATATCCTAGTGACATTTGCACTTAACCTATTTGGCTTTTCGGAAACCTCTGACCCCTCAGGATATCCTTTCTGCCTCCCTTTTTCCAGGTCCTCATAATGTCAACAGTAATTTGAAGATTTTGTGTGGGAACCACAGCTTGTGTTATCAAAGGTCATGCACGTCAGTCGTTCATATTCTGACTCTAACTCCGTTGTTAAATTGTAGCCCTTGTGACACGTTTCCAGATTGCAGACCACAGAGGACAAAATAATAATCTAAGTGATGTCGTTAGTTCAGAACGAAGCCATAATAACATCGAGGAGACAGTTTTCGAACAAGATGATGCGATTTCAGGCATTGATGTGGCTTAGGTCACAATGTGTGCGAGTGAACTGTCAAAAGTTAAAGATATATTGCAAGTGATCTACATGTTTGTCTGCTTTAAGAGTTGGCACACACCCTTTACTCTTACTGTTCATGGTTCCTCTATTCGAAACTCTTCAAGTGATCCATCTCGAGTTAAGCATACTACAAGAGGTCTATGTCTGCATGTAGTAATTTCTAATTGGCAACAGTAACAATAACAATATATTTATTCAGCTCAGACAACAGCTTGGTGTAAGTGAGCAAACAATAGCAAGTGTTATTAGCGAGTGGTTTGTCTTATTATTTGTGGTTTCGCCCTGACTCGGCCATGGACCTAGATTACGTGCGCTCAATGATTTTAAAATGTGCCGAAGATGAGATTTCTGCTTCACAGCTAGACTGGTTTCCTGATCTCGTTTTCAATTGAGGCTAGATCTTTTGTTGTTTCACTCTCCGCAATAGCATAGTGTTTTCCTACTCAGATTCTGGGGACAACAGAGACGTAGTTTACCTAACTAGTTTACCTAACTTCGCAATGCCCGATATTCATATTGACGCAGTACAGACTCATTTTCCGAGTAAGGCATGAGCTTGTGATTTTTAGTGCCTCTGCATCAATTCATGTAAATCATTATGAAACAGGCAGAGTGAAGCGTACTACGTTATTCATTGTGGAACAAGCTACATTGACGGTCAATGCCCTCTGAGTGTACTACTTTCATAACTAAGGCCATGTCAGTGATTGTGTTGTTGTTATTATCTTCTTATTTCTAAGCCTTCGTTAATTTGTGTGATAAAACAGCTGTCTTTATTTCTGTCTAAAAAGAACTTAATATAATAGGGAAGTGAACTAAATTCGGTGGGCGAAAATTTTGAGTTGCACGCGTTGCGAAAATATTCACGTAAGCGACCTAATATGATATGTGGGTTCCAGGAGTTTTCAGCAAGAAGTCGATTGTAGCTGCTTGGTCGGAGCGCCATCCTCGCAAAGAGTTTTGGAAGACTTGACCCCAGTACACGCACCCACGATACCATGATGGTTTTCGTGATATTTTCATTTGGTGCTTCACAGAATGCATTGACTTTGGTTATTCTCCTGATCTATCTCTTGTTTGGATATGAATTGTGTATATTGACTCTCCTTACTGGCATTGCAGTTGGGGGTAGGGGTGTTAGAAAATAAATGAAAGGAACGGCAGAGAAAAGCAAAACGTAACTACAAAGTGGCGGTTGAGTGGTATGTTAAAGTTGGATGGTAAATCTAGTCAGACTGTGCTTTGAAAAGACACTTTGCCTGGATAGCGTTTCACATTCAGGTGCGTATACGACCTGCAGAGACTTGCACTTGAGATAAGAGAATGAAATGAAACTGAAGTTTACGACCACAACGGCGCGCATTCTTCTCCAGGAAATATTATAATGTAGGGCATGGAGTCACCCGTTGATTTGTTACAGACAGTGTCTGCAGAAGATATAAGAAACGCCTTAAAAACACATTTAGATATATTTTTTTAAGACGAAACTCCGGTGTTCGTACCTGATAAGCCGGAAACAGTGATTTATTATTACTGTGTCGCGTTTTTTTGTTTGCTTGTTTTGGTCTTACCGGAAGGAAATGATATATTTTAGTTCGAGTAAGTGCTTGTTAGATTTTAGTTGTCTCGCAGCTGGAAACCGTGAAGAAATTGCAAGTGATGCAAGCCTTACGTTCAAAACCTCGTTATAAATGCATTTAGTCATGGTTTTTATGTAGACTACCTAGTTTTCGTTCTTGATGAACCGTGAACATTAATTTATTAGTACCTTGGTGTTTTGTTTTTTGCTTGTTGTTTTTTTTTCCTGGGAAGGGAGCTGTTGATATTCACTTCTGATTCTGGTTTTTATCGTGTAGTAGGATCGTAACGCCAGAAAATGTCAGTATGCATGTGGCTACTTCTGGCATAATGGTTCGTAAGAGATCAGTGACCGTATGCATAATCCATACGTTGATTAGCATACTGCCTTAACTACATATGCTACTACTAATGTTTTGGGAGTTTCCCATGGTTACCGCAATGTGTTAACTAACGCAAGGATTATGCATACAGCCACAGTAATTATATGCATTATCCTTAAGTTAGTGTGACATATTATGATAACCACGCGATACTCCCAAAACATTAGAAATGTTCACTAAAGTTAACGAAGTGGGTTAATTACTGTGTCGATTATGCATGCACCACTGAACGTGAAAATAAAAGCTCTTCGATATTTATGATGTGGGCGTATAAAATAGGCCAGCAGCAACACACATCACGAGTCACAAGATACAGAATCGTGGGGAGTTGGATGACAGCTTGCATGATCCAGGCACAGTTACCAAGTGCGAAGAGTGCCCACACTCCTCGATGGCTGTCTAGATCTACTCAATACTAACGCTTCTAGTTAACACATATCTATCCTATTTATCGTCCCTTGCGTGTGTCAAAAGATGTATCTGGCTTGGTCCTGATTGCTTGTTTATTCCATCAATTTGGGCAATGCTGAAAAGAGAGTAATGACAAACTGACAGCCACGCGTTGGATGATGGAATCATAACCGATTTCTTCGGTGCTTTTTCACCTTTGGTCTATGTATAGTCGACGTGTCTAGGAAACATGAAAAATGTTGTGATTACAGGAATGCCAGTCTTCCGCTAATTTCCTTTTTTTTTTCCCGTTGTTTTAGACGCTACCCGTTTATTTCCGTCCAGCATTCTTGATCAGTTGAAAGAAAAATCCATGATTGAAGTTTTGTTCGCTAATTTCTCGATTTAAATTGTGTTTCTTTAGAATGCCGTTTCCGGCTTTGTGATGCGCATGCGCAGGTATCATGTCTGTTAATTTATTGAGATTTTGGATGTATCGATATTGCGTATTTCAGTCTCTTTGCCTAAGGAGAGTGGATTTCGATATCATCATTGTTGGTTATTGTGTCGTGATTTTCTTAGAAGTGGGCATATAGACCTCGCTAAGAAATATGCACACGATACGGATATTATATCGGTCCAGTACTTAACAACAAGTTTAACAAGTTTATTGGGAATAAGCCCAGACCACAGCCGTGGCACATGGGCAAAATACAGTATGCAACGGGACAGCACATGACATTTTAAGCATAGGAAGATCACTCTGGTGTATCTTGCCATGTGCGAATGATGAAAATGACGGTAAATTCAATGCATCCGGACCTCCTCCCTTTATTGGGGTTTGATAGACATTCGAATGGGTGAGATGTATGATGTCGGACCAAGTGTCCAAGAGATACATTCTCTACGAGCGGATGGCTAGCCAGAAATGGACAAAAATAATGAATTCTTTTATCATTACAGTCGAAATCATCGACAAAACGGACTTGCGTGGTGCCAATGCCGCTAAATTGCAATAAATCTCATGTATTCCACCAGTGGTAAGAAAGCTCTTAAAACAGACCGCATAAGAACAGTTAAAACACGTAGGAAAGAAGAGAGTGCTCTTTGCATGCTTTCCACGCTATACGTCGTTGCCGCCTGTTCCCTCAAATGGTTTGAACATTTCAGTTATAAATTTTTCAGGCTGCCCGTATCATGTGATTAGATTTTAGATTATCCGTAAACTTTAAGCTGGAGAGGAGAGCCGAATAACAACGGGTATGTCCCGTTTGCAGAGAAGCTGGTTCCATCACCGTGTAAGGAAGAAAGAATAGTGTTCTGTTATCGAAATCATGTTTGCGAGTAGATGAATTGTGGTTAAGAGGAGTCGCTAGTTTAATGTTGAACCTGTGTGATCGTTGCGTACATACACCATTAATACGCATTGGAATCGATTTCGAAAGTGGTCTGGTGAAATATTGCGGGTGCTGTTTTTCTTTTTCTGTTTTTTTTGGGTTTGTGGCTGTGTGCTTCCAAGAGCATCATGTTTTTAAGTCATCTCAGGAAATTAATTTAGCTTAAAGTGATATGAGTCTTTCTTGTTTGTTTTTATTTTAGGTCTGTTCAGCCATATAGGCGACGCGAAGGGCTCTTCCGGATGCAATTGCCGGAAATTGGGTGTTTGTAGGGAAGAAGAGAGGGAGATGGGAGTCACGAGAAAGAGATGGAGAGAGAGAGAGAGAGAGAGAGAGAGAGAGAGAGAGAGAGAGAGAGAGAGCACTAATGGGTTTATCTTAGGCCAGAAGCTTACTGGTTTTGACCTTACGTACAAAATTTCACTCATCTCGCAGCATCCTGGTGGTAGTCTCAGTAGTGAACCTGGGTCACACAGCATTTTGAGGATTACTTGTCTCTGCTTTTTTTTTACCGTATTGGCGTTGTTTTCTTTGTTTTTCTGTACATGGTTGATGTGAGACGTGTTACTCTAAGAGAAATACACTCCACTGAATTGCAACTCTCCAGGAGCATGACAGAAATGCTATTAAAAGGAGTTTCGATTATTGAATTACCTTTTTTTTCTAAAAATAAAAATTACAACATTATGTGGACTAGAAAATGTTTAGAATAAAAAGGAGTTGGTTCAAAGTAAATAATTATGCAATAGACCGTCCTTAATTTGTCAACGCCAATGAAGCCCAGTTCTGGTTTAAGCGAACTAATAGTATAATCAGTTCATCAGATCTCGCGCCCGAAAGAAAAACATGCCTCAGCCAATGTAACAAACCACATCAGCCAGTTATATTTCTCCGACACGGCATAGTGGAAAGCGAAAGTATTAGTCTCTGAAGTTGTGGCTAATGATGCCCAGATGACCGTACATGCAAAATAACTGAGAGTGGTCTGTTAAGCGGATGTGAGTGTTTAAGGGAGAGAGACGGAGGAAGAGGTTTTATTTTTTTATGTTTAGAGAGCAAAAACATCCTTCACATTCAGGCCAGGATGCTGCTATCCTGAGCGCCGATACTTGGACAAAAGTGTTTCTTTGTTGTACTGCTCCTTATCTCCTCCTGCCTGTTTTTGCCATTTACTTACTTATGGCCGTGTGCTAACCGCGTTACCTGCTCAGTCCTCGGTATTGTGTTACGTTCCCAAGAGCTTACAGTGTATGAGGAGGTGGGGAATAGGCGGAGGAAACCTGCGAGTGGTTGGGGAAAAAAATAGCAATTTCCAACGCCTTGCCGGTATTTAGTACAATTTCGGAATTTACGTTTTGAGTTCTGATGTTACAATGGTTAGTAGCTCACAAGTTCATCGATAGTGAAAGAAAGTAGGTCGGCACAGTAACAGCTGGCAAAAGATCGGTCATTCATTCTTCTAGCAAAATTTAGAGTGGATTCGAGAAGTGGAAGACTGTGAAATTCAACCTTCTACGTTTATCCAACTGCACTTCTTTTTCTTCTTCGGTCATGTTTTCTCAGTTTACCCCTGTCCTCGAAGATCGGTGCCTTTTGTAGATCGAGCAACTCTCAAGAGTCGTGTGCTAAGGCAGTCTTGGAGGATGATTGTGTATAGTCTGGAGTACCAAAGAGGAAGAAGTCCAACTATACGCATGCCAGTAAAATGTCACGAAGAGCCCCTATGCACATTGTAACATCAGCTCTCCCCGATGAACAAGGATAAAGAGAGGACATAATAAAGATAATTTATGTTTAAGGTCAGATTTCTTTCGGACCATTATGTCAGAAGTACATATGTGTTAATGGTATTTCCTGGCGTTCGACATATTGATTGTTTTACGAACCAAATTCAGACGTGAACTTCACATCTAGTTTGTAACGTGTAAGGTGATCGTAACGCCGCGAAATGCCATATATGCGGATGCCTATCTTTGCCACTACAATTCGCAAGAGATCCGAATTTGAATGCAAAAACTCTTTAATGTTCCCAGGAAATGACGTAAAGCGCCGAATAATAAGGGCAATTTCCTTGGTGGCGAGCCAGGGACGAGACTGAGCAGCGGAATGTAGGTGAATGGAGTTAAAGAAGGCGTGGGATTTCAGACTTGCCGGAAACATCAGTTCTGGTGGCCGGTTGTAGACGAGGGAGATGAGGAATCTAATTTTCTGTCCTGGCCATGGTCCTGGCACACTAGCCTACAATCCTTACATTACCGCTGTTAGTCCATTTCACCTTCCTGAATCAACCAGTCGGGACATAGCCTGAAAGTGGGGCTCGAAAGTAGGAATGATTGAGTAATGCTAGATTGTTAATAGTAAATTAGGTATTTTCAGCTCCATCACGTGACCTAGGAATTCTTGCTCACACGTTGGTTTGTTTACATGCTCTGCTCATGCATGATTGCTCGTCATTTATCAAAATGTCCTAGCAAATCCCTAGATCACCTGGCGTAACTGAAAATACCTCATTAGCATTGTGATTGGAAAATGGAGCTGGTTTGCAATCCATAGGTTATCGCTCTAAGTCCAGTTTCCCTTTCTGAATCAGCCAACCAGGACATAGCCTAAGAGTGGGGCTCGAAAGCGTGAATGATTGAGTAATGCTTATAGTTAATGGTACACAAGCACTGTGATTGGAAAACGGAGCTGCGGTGCAAATAAAAGACGAGTGTCAGCTGGCGTAGTTTAGTCACGTGGAAAGTCTTGGGGTTTTGTTTTTTTCCATAGCCTTTTCGGAAAGGTCAGTTTCAGCTGCCTGTGCTTGAACTCGCATCTCCTGGCGAGAGTGGCCAAAAAATCTGAATTAAAAGTGTCACGACTGCTCAGTATGGAAAATACAAGATCATTTTGCCTGAAAAACGTTGTTGGTATATCAGGATGTTACGACTAAAGGAGCGGTGTTCACGCGTTTACTGCCACGAGTGTAGGGCCACGGCACCACTCATACTGTTCCCACTGCCAGCGCTCACCGCTACCACCCATACTGCCAGTGTTCCTGTAGTGTTAGAACTTCGACCATTATCATCATTGTTTTCAGCATTCTTTGACCAGTAAACTACATCAGCAAGACTACCACTGCTGCAACGGCTGCAACTAACATAATCATAAAAGTTGATAGTAATAAAAAGTTATAACTAGTAATAACAAGTTATAACTACCAGCACTGTCACATCTGTTACTTCTATCGCCACGAATATCTGCTGCTGATGCAGCTACTACCACTACGATTTCTGCTTCTGCTACTATTACCACTACGACTACTACACTGTTACTACTGTCACTATTACTACTAGCATCATCAGCACTAATCATCACCACCATCACCATCTCCTCCTCCGCATCCTACTACTACTGCTACTAATACTACTGGTACTATTGCTGCTGTCCGTTCTGACAGATCGTCTGCCGCCACAATAATTAAACAGGTCCACCACCACAACATCGGCGCGCGAAAGCATTCGCAAGATCGTTCGGATACATTTTGGCACCGACCAGAGGCAGTCCGCACATACCTACAGACATGCATAACGGTACACGTACTTTCTTTTATCGTGGTTTCCCCTTTGTCTGGATCTGATAACGACTAGTGCAAACCAGTATCGAGAGGAGAATGAGAGAAAAAAAGACAGGGCAGGAAGACGCTTTGCTCATTATTTTGCCAGCTGTTCCCCAAGTTTTCGCCCTCCTGCCTCGTTCTTTGATTCCTCCTGTCTGCTTTATTGGCGTTCTCGTCACTCACGACATTCCACCTTCTTTTCACCGACCTATAAGGTCTGGCTGGTATTGACTGTATCGACTTGCTAAGGTCATAAAGGCGATATCTCGTTGATACTTCCTGTATGAGGATGATGCCTTAACGTACTGAACAGTCGATATGGTTGATGTTATGTGTTGTTTAGGCTGAGAGAGAAAGTCTAAGTGGATATGGTTTTGGAAAGTGTCGTTATGTTCAACGAAGTGCCCATATATTATTTCATTGTTAGACTTTACATAAAAGTTTTGTTCGACGAAATGTCGTTATTTCTTTCTTGAACTAAAAGTGAAGATGTACTGTCTGTTTTTCTGTTTGAGAGCCAGAGACCGAGTTTCTTTGGAGATTCCAGAAAGCTGAAAATTACTTAATGGTTGATGTAAGCCATTAGCTTGTGGATAGAGGGAAAGGATTTTATACTGAGCAATTATGAATAGCTTTTTGTCAGTTTCATCTGCGAACGTTCATGCCAAGGTTAGAAGAATAAGAATGGACTTGCCCCCCGCCTCCCTCCTTGTGACAACTCGCATCGACATTTAAAAGGCACGTGGTCTCCTTCCCGTTTAGCCAAGTGAAATCCGAAATTCACCTCATATGACCACACATTGAATTTACTCGATTTCAGGAAATTTTGTCTACAGACTATCTAGTTTCATAAGTTTTTTTGGTTGTTAGTTTTCAGCAAATTTTGATAAGTTGATTTTGACATTTTTTTTTGTTTTGTTAAACCGACTTTTTTGCAGGTTGAAAGTTGAGCGTTGATATTGAACTTTTTTTTTCTATGGTCATTCTGTACTACTTGCCGTATTATTTACCGCTTTCATCTTCACGACGGTAGTCAGGGGAGTTCTCTATAGTATATTCCACGTATCTAAACGTTTGTGGAGAACAATGCAAGCATTATTTTGCCAGTGCAGCACAAAAAATTTAAAATGGCATGTGTCGCATTGACGATCCTAGGCGAGAAATCCATTAAGCTGTCGAAATGGCTTATCTATAGACATTGCCCTAGTTGCATTTCTGCTCTGCATTTCGCCACTGTGCAAATCTTACTTGCTTTGTAAATGCAGGTGTTTTTCCCTTAGTCATCAGAACAAAACAAAAAAACAACCCCAGTCCGTATTAATTTATTTTGGAAATGAAGTTTCCTCATCGCAATCTCCAAAGCGCTTCCACCCCCCCCCCCCCC
>JAWQUT010000097.1:1376248-1409540 GCA_033807755.1 Ellobium chinense
TGTGGTTAGTATTGTAGTTTTTTTTTTGTTCCACCCACTCATCAAATTCTCTTTCTTCCTCCCCTCTTGCCCCTTAAAAAAAAAAAAATCCAAATCTTCTCGGGAAAGCGCGAAATTCTTTGGCTGTATATTTCTTATATATTCGCTAGTCTATGTTCCACCCACTCACATCTTTTTCAAGGATGTGAATATCCCTTTACCCTGTCAGATTATGCCCTGCACCTTTCTTGTGCCTCCTATCACAACACGTCGTCTATGAATGAGAGACATGTTTGCTCTCGGGGGGTGCCCGGTCTTGTATATTTTCCCTCTGCTCGCACCTTTGGGTCCTCCTGGATCCTACCTGCCGCGCTTTCTTGACGTTGGCTTTCTTCACTTGGGGGAGATTGAAGAGCGTCAGGCTTGGTTTGGCTTCAGCGGGTACCAAGAGGGTTAAAACAGTTCTGGCCATTGCTAGATGCTGATGTACACACCGACAAAATAGTCTTGTTTTGTTTGCGGTATAGGAATAGGCCAGTCTAAAGGCTGTTTCTCTCTCTCTCTCTCTCTCTCTCTCTCTCTTTCCCCCCGTATATTTGCATTCATGCATCCATCCTCTTTCTTCCCCTTTACCCCACTCATCTCCCACCCCCTCCTTCTTCCGCCTGTAAATAAGTACCCAAGTTTCCTTTTTTGCAGCAATACGCTAAGGTAGGATATTTAAGAAGTGAAGTCGGTGCCATTATGTCAGCAGTTTTATATCTGTTTTAGCCAGGCATTGGCACCCTATTTATACAGAAATCGTGGAGGCGGGGAGAGAAAGGCATCTTTTAATCTCACTTCGCGAAAGTACCAGTGCTTTTGAGGGTCTTGTCTGCTCCGAAGAGTTTGGATATTTCTAGTTTGGTCAGTGCCGAGACTTCCTTCAGTATTTCGTCGTTCAAAATTATCTGTAAGGTGAAGACTGATAACCTGGTAACCTGGTGCATAATTAAACCAGGATGTAAAATCATGACTTCCGTGATGAAATCGAACTCTGATTAATATTGAGAAATTCGGCTGGTTGATGATTTTGAAACATTAATTTCAATTTGCCAATACATCTCTTACTTCCCGGTTCAGTAAGAACGCAACTTCCGCGATGGAACGACACTAATAATTGTAATGCACCTTTAAATAACATTTGATAAATTCTCAAATACAATTTTAGACGGTTTAAGCAGAGTGTTTACTGCAATCTAATGGAATTTGGCCATCTAATCTAGTGAAATGGCAAAAACGAGAGACAGCCCTGTTCCCTACCTGCCGGTCGTTGTCTGTGAAGGCAACGATCGACAGTTCGACAACGATGACCTGATACCCCGCTGCGTCTGGCTTTGGCGTGTTGCTTTCCATGTGCGATGGTGCGCACATGTTGTAGCTTAAACAGCTCACATCTGGGGCCAGGTAGGCTAAAAGTCAACTCACGTACTACGAGCACGAGCGAGGCGAAAATCAAACATGGCAACATGAAGCCTGGAGGAGGGCATTTTTCGTCTTTGTGCTTGTTTTGAATAGGATTGTGGATTCTATCGTTTTCGGGCACACAAGGTGCATTTCGAAATGAGAGATAAGGATATTGTTATTAATTCTTCCGCCGCTTCTCTTCCTAACCCCTCTCAAAGAAAAACTTTGTTGAAGGTAAGTTCGCTGATTGATTTTTTTTGGTGTGTGTGTGTGTGTGTGTGTGTGTTGTTGGGGGGGGGNGGGGGGGGGGGGGGGAGGGGGAGAGACTTTCTGAGTTGATTTCAGGAAAAGAAGTGCGGGAAAAGGAGAGAAAGTCTTCAGTAATATCGTATACTACCTATAAAACTTCTTTCTTCCTTTCTCTGTCTTTTCTCCTTTCCTTCCCTCCTTTTTCACCTTTTTAAATCTCTTGTAGTTTTTGTATTGAATTTGTTATTGGCGTACAATCTAATAAAGATCTCGAATTAATTGGTATATTCACCAAGAATGAATAGATCCCGAACGTCCAGGAAACAGCTCCTCATCCTCGAAAGCTGTAGCGTAACGCCACGAAATTGCGCTCCTTTGGACAACTTCTACATTGTACATTTCGCGTATGGAATAGTAGGCCTTCAACCTGCTACTCCTTATCTGTGGTCTCGATCCCATGAGAACATGCACTCGATAATGAACGATGATTGTGGAGCAGCATGGCCAAATGGTTGCGGTGTTGGACTCGAGATCTAAAGATCATGGGTTCGATTCCCGATCACGGTCATGTTTTAACCTGTCCTACTGTCCCATACTTGGCACATGCTCAAAAAACTAGCATACTATACTCGTATATTAAAGCTCTGCGACCACAGAATGATAACTGTGCCTGGATTCTTAAACTTTTGTCTCTCACATTGTATTAAGCAAAGCCATGTGCACTCTTCACTCAGCACATATAAAAATACATTTTCTAACAATATGTTCACTCTTGGGTCTTAGAGGGTTAAATACCGCAGGAAAGCATTTTATTCATATTTTCCTCACTCCACCAATATGTTAGATGGTTGCCCGGCTGTAGGCAGCGGAAAGTGTCAGAATGTTAGTGATCAGCGTCTAGAAAAGGCAGCGGCAGTGTGTGCTCCGCACGGAGTTAAGAAATTTCAAGAGTGATCAGACCTGTTGTAGTAATAATAATGCGAAGTGGCATAAGCAGACAAAAATCCGATACGATACATAAATTTATATTGTTGTTATTATTATGTTGGCTATATGAGGATGGGAGAACGAACATTGGAGGTTCAGAGATATGCTCATCAATAACTATATCATTATGAAGATACTTGAATGTTACGTTCACCAGTAGACCGAATATCACCATTACTAATCTCTGTCTGTCCCTATTTTTTTCTCCTAATTCTCAAACACAAACTCTACAAATACACTTATAAAAGACAGTCACTATGCATGTATCATCTTGCTTCTCTGCGACACCCAAACCTACTTGATCTTGTCCTATTTCGAGCTGCATTAGAGTAAGGGCACGTCGTTGCGATAAACCACTGCTTGCGATAAGGATTTTCCATTTTGCTTTATGATAGGCTGATGCCCATTTTGGATATGCATGCAATGGTTGAATGCATTTGTTTTGCTTTCCTTTATTAAGGTTATTATAAGTCTTGCCGAAAGCGAGATGTGTGATCCTTTTCGCAAGCAGTGGTCTATCGCAACGATGTGCCATGCTCTATGAGACCTTGACTTTCCAGATTCTTGAGGATCATATTACGCCTCGCCTCCTGGCTTGTCAGTTTGATAATGACTGTCTGATATGAGTGTACAGTGGAGGGCTGATTCATCATGCACTTACTGACTTGACTAAACCCCCTCTGCTTTTCACCTGGTTGTTTACAGTCCAGCAGGTGTAATAGTAATCATAGTAACTAAGATGAGTGACTCACTTGACAAGCCCTTTCTTCTTGTATTTCTGGGATTAGCTTTGACACATGCATTGAGAGAGAGAGAGAGAGAGAGAGAGACATACAGACAGACAGACAAACAGTAATGCTTGAGAAGCTTTTTTACCTGGCTACATGTTACTTTTGGAATTTACCGTAACTACAACCTCTCTGCNGTCAGTCAGTCAGTCAGTCAGTCAGTCAGTCAGTCAGTCAGTCAGTCAGTCATGCTTGAGAAGCTTTTTTACCTGGCTACATGTTACTTTTGGAATTTACCGTAACTACAACCTCTCTGCTTTTCACCTGGTTATAATAGTCCAGCATGTGTAGTAGTAGCCATAGTAACTAAGATGAGTGAGTCACTTGACAAGCCCCTTGTTCTTGTTTTTCTGGGATTAGCTTTGACACATGCAGAAAGAGGGTGAAGAGACAGAGAAAAGGTAGTGGACGTGTACGTAATGTATGAGATGCTATTCTGTTGGCTACCACGTTAGGCTTTTTGTTACTACTGGATTTCAGTTGTTTCCCTTATCTTCTCGCCGCGCCAAAAATCCACGTTTTTCCCTCTTCGTGATTGTCTCACGCTGAAAGGCAAGGAGAATTGGGAAGGAGGATGGATAATATAATAAACGTAATATTTTATACCTGGGTTTACAAGCTACATCCGAAAACTTTCTGATATTTTATCGAACACTCCCCCGCCTCTCCCCACCGCCAATACATACAAGACACTCAACCCTGATCTTTGTGATTTGTTAAGTGGAGAGAGGCAACGAGAAAGAGAAGTGTGAGAGAGAGAAAGCAGCTGAAGTAGGTCGGTCAAAGGGCGGAGTGCGTTTTCATGTATGTGAAATAGGTTTGCGGTTTTTGACATCGATATTTAGTTTCAGGCTTACCACCGTGAAATCCGCAGGCTAAGTGAGGTCGCCCGATATCGTGTTTGTTATTGATACCTCATGCCTGTCACTTTCCCCTCATGCCGCCGCAAGAATGGTGTTAGTTTTTGTAACAGGGGTTTTCACAAGAGGAAAGCAGGTTCCCATTTTCATGACGAAAGAGAAGAAATACGATTTTCATATTCACGCCGCCCCCTCTTTCCCCCACTTCCAACAGCGTCTCTGACTGCAGAGCAAAATACTCATTCCAGTGGTGGCTTTCATTTGCCGCCCGCCTCTCCCACTCGTCTTAAAATGTCACTACCTACAAGGTACGTAACCAGTAACCACTTCAAAGCTGACATTGGGTTCTATTCTTGACTTCCTGTTACATGTGTTTATCGCATGTCGAATGCTTCATGCTGCCGATGCAGCCCTAACCTTCTAACCTGTCTGGCGGGGGATGAGCAAACACAGGCTCTTTCTCAGGAATCGAGGACATTTATAATAGTACGAGGAAGCATGTAAACTCTGCTTTTCGCTCTCTGCACAGTGAGCAAGAGGCTGAGAACCCATATTTTGGCGTCCATGTTTTTTTTCTTTCTAGACAGTCGATCGGATATCGAGGTCTGCAGTCCATACTGTACCTAAACGTTTTTGTGGTGTTGTTTTTTTTCCGGGGAGCTGGGAGGTGAATTGCAAGAGTGCGAAGGGGAGCCTACTGCAGATGATTTATCTGTTTAAAATTTAAATAGTGTGGAATCCATTTATAACGGGCACGCTTGAGGAATAGCGTGGTTTAATAGCCGATGCCTGGGTCGAAATTGTCTCTCTTAGTGTATACAGGCTGACTGTCTGAGCAATCACGATGCTTACACCAGTGCCGACTGCATTTTACAACAAAACGAACTGCGTGTATATTTATGAACCATGAGATTACATTTCAAGTTACCACTTTTGTCTTATTACTCAGCTTCGGAAACGACGAGACCGCGGTGATAATGGTAAAATTTAGAAAGTCCTGACCATCCCGTTATTACCGAGTTCCACTATATATTTTAGTCATTAGTTTTGCATGTGTCGCATTGCGGCAAGGTTTTTGTTTTTTTTTAACGATCGTCACCAGTCTCGATCTGACTGCCTATTTTCAAAACTTTTGTTTGTGAATGCATCAGCACATCCAAGTCCCAGTACCCCCTCCCCGCCGATGGAAAAAAAAAAAAAGCAGGCCCACGACACTAGGCATGCAAAAACTCAAACCTTTATCCAGCAGTCAATAGTTTCAAGCTGTCCTGAAAAATGTGTGTGGTCTGGAGAAAAATAAAAAAACGCTGTTATTATAAATGTTTACCTCCTTTCGACATGATCCCTCTTGTAAAGTCTTATCCTATTGATCAGATCTTAAGTGCGAAACTCTTTTCTCCTGTGCAATTGATGCGCTGTATGCTTTGAGCTCTCTTGCTTGCTTTGTACTCACAGGAGATACGCGCACAAACAGTGCTGTTACGTTATGTACACAGTTTTGTACGCTCCTTTTCTTCTTCTGTATACAACTGACTTTTTTTCTTTTTGCCTATCCTTCCTCGTTTTCTCGTATTCCTGTGCAGTAATTGGACGCCTCTGTAAAGATGTATAGAGACACTGATACTCAGAGTTTTGTTTAAGTTCTTTCACTTTCTGAGCCGACTATCGCCTTTTCGCTCTCTGTTTTCAACTATTTTTTTCCAGTCAAAATAAAAATGCCGTCGTTTGTACTGTGGAATCGTTTCAAAAAGGAGAAACGTTGTGTCTCGCTGGGCATCTAGCATCAAAGTTCACCTATTCTCAGTCTTTAGGGTTCTTCAGACCTGCTAACCAATCACCTGCCCGTCCACTTACTCACCTTGGGTGCCTGTGTTAGATATATAGCGGCACTCACTGACACTCAAGTATCTTTCTGGGCTGAGTATCTGCTTTTCTTCTACTCTTCCTTACCTGAGCATTGTTGTCCAAGTCAAAGTGAAAATGCCGTTGATTGCGTTGTGATATCCGTTTCAAATGCGAGATTCAGTGAGTTTGACAGAATGTCCGACACCTTGTGGTCATGGCTCTATCAATCAACCAACTGTCTCCCCTCTCCCCCTTCAAATTACCTCCCACCTTTACCTTCTCTCATTCTCTCTTTTTTGTTATTTATTTCCTCCTTCATCAGTTCGTTGTTTA
Organism: Ellobium chinense; assembly: GCA_033807755.1. Taxonomy (NCBI): domain Eukaryota; kingdom Metazoa; phylum Mollusca; class Gastropoda; order Ellobiida; family Ellobiidae; genus Ellobium; species Ellobium chinense. Next base: position 1,382,736 of record JAWQUT010000097.1, read on the forward strand.
CTTCATCCGGTTTTCCTGTTTGTGCTGTCTTGCTGATATTCTTTCGCGGTGTTTGATGCAGAATGTTTTGTGCGTTAATCTCGGCTTTCAATGCTTTTAAGTCTTCACTCTTGTTGTCGGTCTGGGGCAGTTCCTACACTTCCATCGAAAGAGCTTTAAGCTGTTATTGGAAGTGTGAAATCTAAATTTAGGAAAGTTAAAAAAAAAACAACAACCAAAAACGTTCATTAACGCCGTAGAGGAATTGCTGTACAATGCCATACAGTATGATAATAATATCTCTTTCACGATGCATGCACGAACACATATTCAGATTCAGTGTTTATTATAGGCGCTGTGGCCAGTTCCAACGTATTTACAGAACAATTATATAATTAGAAGGATACAGTATAAATGAGAAAAACACAAATCAGTTCTCTCCTATACATTTAATATTAATACACAAAATTACAAATGGAATATATAACAAAGTCATTGCCAGTTTCCGCGGTGTAGCCAGGCCCCCCACTCCCCTCTGGGAATTCAGTGTCTTTGCCAACGATACGACAGCTTAAACCGTTCGGATCAGAACCGAGCCCACAATACTCAGACTTCAGTTTTCAGCTTATTAGAACGATTCACAATCCGCACGGCCACGCTGCCTAGTCGACAGTAATTTCAAATACTATGCTTCTTTTCAAACCTATGCTCGTATAATTCTCCCGGCTCATTTTTTTAAATTATTTTTTATTTTTGGTCTTCCCCGCGGACTCTGCGGGCTTGTGATGGCCATATGACCATTGCTGTCCTTTTTGCTTGGTATATGAATCCCATTAGGTCCACTGTGGCCCGACCAGCGCCATTGATTGCGAGCACTTGTTTGGGCAGGAGACGATTTCCTCCGTCTGTCTGGAACTTATCAATTAATTGATCGTACAAGTAATTCACTGGAACTGCCCGCGATCATAATTTTGTGGTTATTTGGTTGGAGGGAGGAGTGGAGGGGCGGGGCAGGGAACGAAGGAGATGACCTTGTCACTTATTATAGTAAAATCTATGATTTTTGTCAATACGAGGTATGTCTGTGGATATCAGTGTGACTGTCAGTCTGATCTTCCGTCCATTTGGATAGTGCCATGTCGTGCTGAAGGGTTATCGGTCATACTGTGTGATTTTTTTGTGTTATGCATGTCTTTTTACCGATCCATCCACTTACTGTTACATAGCGGTGGACTGATTGAGTAGATGTGAGTACAGTATAAGAAACAGTTCATAATAAGTCAGTTATAACAAAGCTTCTTTCCGTGTTAGCCAAATGTAAGTGTAAATACTGCCGTTTTATGACAAAAGGACGAAAGCGCCAAAGTAGGTCAAATTGAGTTACAGTATTCATAGTTTTGGAATCCCCAGATGATGACGCACATTTCTATCTGGGTCCCATCACGATATCTCAATAAATAACGAAGTTATGGAACCTTAAAGGACACTAAGCGCCAGTGTTAATTATAAACGATTATAAAGGCGAGTCCTGAAAGTTTGAAAAACTTTTTTGCGATTTTCTCAAAATTTTCCCGATGGCGATTTCTTCTTTTTGTTATAAAACGGCAGAATAGTAGTGTGATTGTGTCGTCATATTTCGTTTCTGAAAGTGAAAGATGCATCAACTAGTCAAACCCAATGTAACAGACTATATTAACTTGTCATGCTCTTCTGACTGGTCAAAAGTAGTGAGCAGAAGTAATGAATGTTGAAGATGTGGCTTGCGAGGTTAGGGTGACACCGTGAGTGGGATGACCATGCATGCACACTGCGAGTGGTCTGTATTGTATGTTACGGATGTCATGAGTTATATATACTTTTATCATTTTGTCCATCCTTCAAACTTCAGTTGATCTACGAATGTTAGCCTGACATATCTTCCTGCTCGCGAAACGCTTGTCTGCCTGCCTGTCATTTAACCCACCACGTATTCTTCCCTCAGTATATACGGGTATAAAAGTACTTCGAGCTGCATTAAACCCGGTAATAATAAACTAAAAGTAAAGAGGTACTAAATGGAGATGCATAAAAACTGCTTAGTCAGAAAGAGGGACGACTTTCATCTTAAGCACAGTGTACACCAAAACAGTAAACGATAAAAGGAAGGGTAGTGGGTATATTGAGAATTAAAAACATACAATCTCTAGTATGCTCAAATGTTCGCTTTCGCACTCTCCCTCTATGTGTCATTTGTTAAGTTCCTGTTCCTCCCACTGGATCTTCTTCACCTTGCCTTCTTCACTTTGTTTGAATTCTTCTTCGCCATAGCTACATTTACGATCGAATCTCCGCTCCTTACCGTCATTCCCCAACTACACTCCACCCAGACAGACATTTGAAAATCACTGTAATTCAGTTTGAATAGACAAGAAGGGTTTGTTAAAGGGTGAAGATCAATTTGAGGACCAATTGTTGCATCATTACTCTGGTGCGTATTTGTATTGAACGAGACAGACAATTGGAAGAGCTGTTGTCCAAGATTGTGTGTCGAGACAGTTTTAGGAGTTTACGAAGGGAGCTGCATTTTCTTGTCTATTCCGTTGTTTAGAAGAGCATGTTCTTCTATCGCTCTCAGAGTTTCCTGGAAAATAAGAAACTAGCCAAAGGCCCAGTGCGTTTTACCCAACGAAGATAGAAATTCAGTAAACTTGCACAGTTTTGAAACACATTGTGCATTTGTGTAGCCTGCGCACAGAGCATGCTGGTTGTGCATACGGTTACACGGTGGTGTTTAGAAAATGCGTAAGGCACTTATCACTAATCAGTTCTGCGTTAGGGCATTTTGAAAAACAAAAGAGAAACAAATGCGTGAAATCAAACAAATCACGATGGCCAAAACTGAGATTTTGTCTATAGATAGATAAGTACAGAAATCTTTAAGCTTGTCTTTCGAGATCCCAGAAGTTCCAAGTGTGGCTCCATTCTGCTTCAGTGGCAGCAAAACTTCTAGACCTAGTTACATACACTCAATTTTTGTTTACCAGCTCGACCGTTCTGCGTATATCCATGCAAGCACGTTCAGAAAATGCATGAAAGCAAGGTGTAAATATGTTACACGCAGTTTTTTGGCTATGTGAGTGCGATGGTTTACTAGATCCTAATGAACTCAGGTTCAAGGGTCCTAGCCCGTACTTTAGAATTTGGGAGGTTTCCGATTTCGTATTGCGACTGAAGGATCTGGGACCAAAGTTTTACAGTAATAACGCGAATTATTCATGAGGCTCGAGGATACAGTTTTTTGCTGTATGTTAAGTCGTGAAATAGACATTATTACTCTGTGTGTGTGTGTGGGGGGGGNTTTCCCTTTGTGGATCAATAAAGTTATCCTTATCCTTAAGAGGATGGAAATGTTACAAGTTCTTTTACGTATATTTGTCTACAAATGAATTGAAGTCCCCTGTCCATATTAATAGCTGTTAGTATATGTAGTCTATTTCTTCCATTAAGTGTGTTGCTTACTGAAGTTACTGTTTTACTGTTCATGTTGTAGCAACCTATACAGTACACACCATGGCCATGACCTTTGTTATGGCTAAAATCAAATGAGGAGCCTCTCTTTTTGCAGGATACTTTTGGTTGTTCTCAGAGTATTTGACACCAGCTGAGCCTAGTGACTAGCTTGGTTTGCTGGGGGTTAGAGGTCACAATAGATGGTCAGTCAGCTCGTGTATAATAACAGTACCAGCTGTTAACATTGCTTTCCACGGTGAAGGAGAATAACCTGGTCATTGCCCTTGTCACAGAATGGTTGGGATTAAATCTAAAGAATTTAACCAATTGACTGTTTGCCTACATGACATAGTATTATGGCTTTAATTGGATTTGCTGTGATAATTTTATCCACATGATTTTCGTCATAGCATCAAAAACTATGATTATATATATTTTATATATATATATATATATATATATATATATATATACATATATACACAATCACACACACACACACATACATAGACACACAACTCCTGGCCACTCAAAACAACTACTAAAAAAGATCGTCTTTAGGAATATAGTCTCACGATACAGCGTTGAGACACAACTTATTCATGCGCCGCTGTTGAAATTCACGTTTGATCACCGTGCAGCTAGCTCCATTGACCATCTTGTATAATTCATATCGATGCATTTCATCATGCGCAGGTCAAACACGTTCTCTTTCATTTTGTTACGGGCTATTTCAAGGAATTCTGACATCACAAATGGGTCACTAAAAACATTTAGATCTACGTAACAGATGTATCGTTAGTTACAATTTTTCTGTCTGGTTACGGCAGTCGTGTTCATTGGAAGTGGAAGTGAACTACTGTATTTGCTACTAGTCTGCTTGTTGTTGGATCATTCATTACTGATTCACTGCACTTCGGACATGTTCATAGGTTCCACCCCCTCACCCCACCCCCCGCAAAAAAAAGTTTCAAAGAAAACAAGCTAAGAGTGCCGATTGACATCTGGTTGGAGATAGTTGTTCTATATCTTCCAGCAAGGTTTCATCTCACCTTCTACACTTCCCTCCACCATACCCATTTCTTTCATACCACTTGCTGCAGGGTTGATGTCCCAGGTCTTCCTCTCCTCATCCTTTCGGGTTTTGTTTTTTTCAGTTCCTTAAGGATATCTGCCTATTTTGATTGAACTTGCCCTATCTGTGCCCCAGTTTTACCATACTAATTAATTTGTCTCTTTTTGTCATTTCAGGACTGTCCAAATGCGGATTGTACCATGAGGCGCGGGTAGTTTGCAGCACACGGCTTGGTCATGAGTGACCCCCGACCCCCCAAGTCGCCTCGGAAGGGGAAGTACGTGAACATACGGATTGCCTTCCTCAACGACACTGTCCACGTCTTTCAAGTGCCGGTAAGTTCTTGATCTGTTTGTGTTGAATGAGCTCGCTGCCTGTCTCTTTCCCACGTGGGTTCAAGGCATTGAAATTGAGCTACCCCTTCACCAGCATATTTTTTTATGCTGTGATTTCTTCAGTGTTGGGTATCTTGTGTTTTAATCCATTCACAACTGTTTGTCGTTGTGTCGATTTGCTGACCATTACTTACGATATGTGATGTCATTGACTGAGTTCCTAATTATTTGGACAATTAGGAAAATTCTTCAATTTCCGGAAGCAACAACATTGGGTGTGAAGATTTCAAGACACTGTCAAACGACCTTCGGGCTTTGCTGTGTTTATGCAGGGTTCATGCAGCCTTCCGAAATTCTCTTGAATTCGGTTTGGGGACAGATTCTTATAGAAATTCCCCAAATGTGTGGTTTCTTCCACAATAATTGTTGCTAAAAAAAAAAAAAAAATCTGCGAGGTTTTATGGCTGATACTTTGAACTCTGTACTTGTGTGTGGAGGGGGGTATTTTTTGTTTCTCCTGACGTACCTATGTTTACTTCGATTTAATTATTTTATCAGTCATCTCTTTGAGACATCTCCACGACGTTTGTAATCCAGATTTTGATCCTCTTGAGAACCCCACTTACGAGAATCAGTTTATCTTGGTGAAGATCTCACATCAGGTTCATGTCGCTCTCCCTCTCCTTTGCAGAAGTTTTTTGTTCTGATACAGATATTGGTAGTTTCCGATATTCTTGGGAAGTCCCGTTAAGATTTCGCAACTCTCATGGAGAAAATTAAGGCGACGGTAATGGGGAAGGGGGAGGGGAGGGTCTTCAGTCAGTTTTGTTCCTGATTATCCAAGCATCAGAGCGGGTGTAGGGAATGGGGAAAGATGGTTTGTGGAATGAGAACAGTCTCCCCTAAAGTTTGACGAGGATTTAAGAGTTCTGTTCTGCCGTCAAAAAGTAACAAAAAGTAGACACCGCATATGTGACTTTTTATCATGAGACGGCAGTATTGCAGGTAAAAACATCAGTGCATTCTGGAGCTGGAATCTTTCATCTTAGGCGGCATGGCCATTCTGCGACATCTTTATCGCTGATTGTACAGTAACTTTTTAACCAGGCCTTTGGCCTTCACCTAGTATTTGGTGGATTTAGGCGTAAATTATTATTCATTTTGCTGGCGCAGACGTTTGGATCTCGCAGCCAAAAGCAAGGGAGAAAAGCACTAGTAGATTTTTTTTCTATTTCATGCAAGGCCAGCCGAGAAACGGGAGACTGGATAAATGTAGTTCTTTTTCACGAAATAATATCCATCACTTCAAAAAATAAAGTTCTCTCTTTCCCCCCTCTTTCTCTCTTTCTCCCTCTTTCTCTAACTTACCCTCTCTTTCTTTCGCATATACACAATGAAACCAAAGTTTCTTCCTTAGGCCTTGTTGGAAGTAAACTAAAAACTAATAGCGAAAATGCTAGCTGTGTAAGTTTCAGTTGAGACTTTTTACTATGAACAGAGAAGATAACTTCAGCATTATATATCTCAAATCAATATTGGTCTAGAAGAATGTTTTAGAAACCAACTTCAATTCCAGAAAGCAGCACTGGAAATGAAGTCGCAAATTCCACCCTGTTACACGACCCGTAGGCTTTCTGTGTGTGCAGCTTTGCTCGGGTTGGCCCCCATTAGAATTTGTCAATCAAAAACTCCGAGGGGCATCCCAAGGGAAATACAGCCAGTTTCGCTCTCAATCTCAGCTACTTCTCTCACCGTATTCCTACCCCCCTCCCCCTCACTCTCTCTCTCTCTCGACCGACCCCCTAGACTTTCTGCTTTGAAAAATGATCCTGTAACTACTCTATATATAGTGGTGGGCTGTATCGTTTCTGAGCATCGATATTTCGATATCGGTGTCAAAACTCACGCTGTGGAGTTTCGATATCATAATAGCATTACTTTCGATGTAAGCAGTGGTAGTTTGTCTGACCTAGATTGCCAGAGATATCAAAAGTATCGAAAAGGTAGTTTTTTTTGAGCTTTAGAATCGAAGTAAGTTCGATACTTTTGATTACGCGATATTTACAGTTTCACTCATCGGTCCATCTCTGTGAATGAAAAAGGGGAAGAAAATGGCAAACTGAGAATGTGAGAGACATTGGGCTGGGGAAGAGGAGGCTCCTGGGGGTNGGGGGGGGGGGGGGGGGAAGGGAGGCTGAATAAAAATGAATGATTGTCTGCACAGCCGTTTAAGGAAGGTAACGGTAACGTTTCCGTGTGTCTGTCAAAACAGAAAAGTGAGTTAGATACACAAGCAGTGGTTTAGTGGACGATAGGGAAGTGGGGAGGGAGAAATCAGAAAAAAAAATCTGTAGATTATGGGTGTCACTCGAGGAGTGAAAGATAAAGAAAAAAAGCCGAAATCATTGAGAGGGAGTGAGCGTGCGCGCGACCGAAGTTTAGGAGTGTGCAGTTGAGAATATCCTATGGAGACCTCTATGAATCTTCCAGTGCTGATGTTGCTGAAGAAAGATAGGACATGACCAGGTTCAAATCGTGCGCGGTTGACGGCTATTCCTCTCGGCATTGCCCCGATCTTTAAATCTCGTCTATCAGGCTTAACATGTTCCGGCTGAGACAGCTGGCTGTCCGCGGGTTGGAAGTCCATCGAGGGAGAGACAGAGAAAGAAATGGAGAGAGAGAGTGAGACAGAGAAAGAAATGGAGAGAGTGAGTGAGAAAGAGAGTGTAAGGGAAGGGACACAGAGATATGTGACAGGTGGAAGGAGTTTTAAAAAACTAGAGGGAGAGAAAGAGGGGACAGAGAGAGAGAGTAGGTAGACGTGACAGGTGGATGGAGTCATAATGGAATTCTGATGAGGCAAGACGTTTTCTGTTGGATTTACAAGGGGTAAAGGGAGGGGGCACAGAAGAGTTAGCAGACAGAGGGCATGAAAGACAGGTTCTCCTAAATTCAAGAATGTATTGGCAAATCAAGCTTGGTTAAGAACGCTGTATAACACGTAGCATGTTTATTTCAATACGTGTACACCAGTGGTGCGACCTCTTCAGAATATAGACAGATGTGAGCATGAAATTTCATATCAGACGGAAGGGGAAAAAGGCATGAAAAGGAAGGGAAGCGAAATATCCGGGCTGCCTCGTGCTGATTTCACAGATTTCACAGTGTTCTATCGCGACAGGGGATCTGACGCGAGCTCCAATTGCATTTGCACGCATTTTCCGTTGGCGTAGTCAGTTTCAGGGCTTGAGGTACGACCACAGTGCGTTCTGTTGAGAGGTATGACAGAGAGCTGTGGTTGCATGCATAATCCTTGCATTAATTAACATATTCCTTTAACTACAGCGAACACTACTAATATTTTTGGACTTTCCCATGATTACCGCTATGTATTTAATGTGACTACTGCTATCTTCCAGTGGAATTGGACTAAGTTATGCTCCGGAGATATGACTTTTATATTTCATACTAGTCCATCTCTGGTAGCAAAATTACGAAGGCGGATCAGAAAGTTCGCGGCATCGCCCATAAAAGATGTGAATTCGGGCAAAATAAGTATATCAGAGTGTTCACAGCGTTCCTCGTTATGCAGCACCAAATTTTATAGCAATCCACTTTTTATTTTGCAAAGATTCTAAAACTCGTCAGGAGTGCTCATTTTTGGAAGATGCACAATCTGACTGTTCGCTGCCAACTTCCTCCTCATGTCCCCAATTCAACTATTGTGGCTCAGTCGAGGGAAATCTGTGGGGAAGGGTTTGCTTTGAGAGCAGTGAAGGTATTCACGTTTCTGAAAATGCGCACCCTTGCCTAATTTAAAACCCTGTCATTTGCAAAGGACAATACTGTCTTAGTATCAGACCTGGTGTACTGACACGGGGAACATAGTTGATGATTTGGATATAATCACTCTATCAAAATTCACATGTTTTCTGGGACAGAACTTTCTGAATAACCCTCGTACAGTAGGATTTCATGACCCCGAGCGTCGTATTACAGTGAACCTGCTGACTGATTGTATGCTCTCCTGCGATGCAGGTGGTAAATGAAATTGTCAAGCACTTCGACTTGCATGTTCTGGCACACCGTCAAATTCTGCTTTGAACCAAAGAACTGTTCACACCTTTTTATTTTTGGAATGTTGTTCCACGCGGTTCTGCAATGTACTGCATGCATTTTTAACCCATGTCGGCCCATGGGACCGATATTTCGGTCTGTCAACCGCATTTCCATAAAATATTCCGTCCGCAAAATGTTTGGCTTTGATCAGTTTGATGTGATTGCTTCAGAAGCTGGCTCCTTCGATAAACTTCTGGGGAGTAAAAAATCGGAAAACATTATAGTGAGTGCATGTACTTCAGCGATGATTTAAAACTTTCTGTGGCATTCCTTTGGAAAACTAGGATCTTCTTAAGTAGTCATGTTGCATTTTATTGTGTTATGGATATGGCAGTAGACGGGTTAGTAAAAAAAAAAAAAAATTGTTCTTTGTTATTCTCGTTGAGCCCTGCTACTACTATTGCTACTACTATTACTACTACTACTACTACTACTACTACTACTATTAATTATAATGATAATCATAATGGTTTTTAATTTTGTATATAAGCATGATCCGCTCGCACGCAATTTCCCATTACAGTGTTCTTACTTCCCAGGCAGGCCGTGTAATTTCAGTCATTATCTAAACTAAACTCCCTGATGTGCATACAGTGTCGCTGCCATTTTACAGGCTTTGGTCACCGGCATTCGGACAGTCAGCGAATATGACCACCTTCCCCTAGCCGACGTGAAATAAAACCAACACAACTACTAGCGTTGGGACAGTGATCGTTTGCTGGATGGTCTGAGTTTGACGGCACGCCAGTATGCTTTTACTTTGCATGACGTGCAATAAATGGTGTATGATGTACAGTATACAGCTTGTGCTACTCGCCCCTTATCTGGCATTCTCTCTTCATTTTACAAGCTTCGGTAACTAACATTTCGGACAGTCGGCGAATAGGGCCAACGTTAAATAAAACCAACACAGCTATTAACATTTGGACAGTGATCACCTACTGGGCGGTCTTTCACAACCGCCTTGTATGTTTTTCTTTGCTTGACGTGCAATGCATGATGTATGATGTACAATTTACAGCTTGTGCTACTCGCCCCATAGCTAGCATTTCTCGATAGGATAGGATTCGGAAAGAATATCCAGAAAGGAAGCCAAGTCTATCGTCCCATCAAATGAGATGTAAATATTATTTACTACGTTTGCTCTCAGCCCGAATACGATGTGAAGTGCGGCATATAATCGATAAGTCTTGCATGTTATCATAACCGCTTTTTTACTCTCTCTCTCTCTCTCTCTCTCTCTCTCTCTCTCTCTCTCTCGTTCTCTTTTGTTTTTTGCCCTGACTATATAGAAGGCTGGCGAGTCTCCAGAGATGCCTGGTGATGGGTGAAATTCTCTTCCGCCGTCGGCCCATAAATCGCAAGAGGAATTATGGAGTGATAATGTGGTTGTTAAGTTGTCTGAAGATAAATAAGGGATAACGCAATTAGGTTTCGACGCACTGGTCAAGACGATGGCAGACCACGCTTAAGATGCGCCTAAGTGCTTATGGAACGTAATTCCTGGCTAGCAAAAGAAAGTTGTCATGTTTGATGGCTGGCAACGCTTAAGGGTGTACCTGAGTGCCGATGGAACATAATTCAGGGCCAGCAAATGATTTCAGGCCATGCTTAGAGCTTGCCTTAGTGCCAGTGGAACATAATTCAGGGCTATCAAATAATTTCAGGCCATGCTTAGGGCGACCCTTAATGCTAGTGGAACGTAATTCAGGGCTAGCAAATGAAAGTTGGCCTGTCCGAATTCAGGCCACATTTAGGGCATGCCTACTTACCAGTGGAACATAAATTCAAAGCTAGCAAAGAAAGGAAATTGTCATGTCCAATTTCAGGTCCCCCTCAGGTTGTGTCTAAATGCTAATGGAACATAATTCAGGGCCATCAGAGGACCTTGTCGTGTCAGATTTCAGATCACCCTTATGTTGTGCCTATGAGCCGATGGAACATAATTCAGGGCTAGCAAAGAAAAGTTGTGTCTTCAAAGAAACTGAAATTTTCTCTACCCCACCCAGAAGTGATTGTTCATTACCAGATGATATATAATGAAAACAACTTGAGTTTTCCGCGAATTTTTTGCCGCATGTTGGAATATATTGAACTTTTTTTTTTTTTTTGCTTCAGTGAAATCTAAGCCTATGTCAATCCAACCACAGATTTAGTGGAAGTTTTGAAGTGAGGCGGTATAATTTTGTTTAGAAGCCTACGATCACAAGAATCTTAATATTAACTTTAAAAATGGTATTTATGCAACTGGTTTGTACTAGTGTTCATGCGCTTTCCTGGAATTCTTCAGGAATGTGTTTTAGAGGAAATATCTGGAAATCTCCAGAAATGTTCTATTTCCTCTTCGAATCTCCTGGAAAATCATGGTTTAAAAGGGAAAAAAAATCTGAAAGTGTCTGTGAGTGGTGCGGAATTTGGTTCATGATGAGCACAACTTTACTCTTGGGAAAATGTTGAAATCTCCTTGATTTCATCATGGGATTCTCCTGGAAAATAAATGTCATTTTACGTGGAGCATCAAATCTGTTAATGTAAACTAGATGCAGTTGTGGTTTGTTGTTGTTGTGGTTGCTGTTATTGTTGTTGTATTTGGTGGAAGTGGTGCTGGTGGTGTTGTTGATATTGTTGTAAATTTCAGCTTTGCGCCACTAAGAATGATACTTTAAATAGGGCCATTTTGCCCCAGGCGACGTTAGATAAAGTCACTTCGGTCGGTCGGTTGGCAAGAAATATTGAACACGGTCTGCTTATTTAAACATCCTCTCTCTCATCACTGTGCCTTTTTTTTTGTTTTTGTTTTTCGAACTGCTGTTCGCTCTGTACGTTCTTTCTTGGAGCCCTGTAGCGTGAACTGAGACCAGGCGTGCACATTCATCTCACCTCTTGATTATGCCTCACAGACACAACATAAACACCGAGCAAATACGCTTTCATAGCTCCCCAGCCCCAACTTCCTCCCGAATCTTCTGACTCAAACTCATCAGAGCCGTGGATGGACGAGAAAGCTGAAGGATGCGAGCGTTTTTTTTTTTTGAGAGAAAGGCACCGTCTGTAGCCGATTGACAGCACCCTCGTGTCCGACGGAAACACCGTTCAGAGGATGTTCTCTAAATGCAGCAAGCCCTCGGCGTGCCCGCTTTCATGTGTGTGTGCAACTAGCAAAGCAAATATGTGCATATTTGGCCGCGACATTGATTTTGTGCTACAGATGCAGTCAAGAGGGGAGAATGGCACAAAGAAAGGGGGAAAAAAATCGGAGACAAGGGCTGTGAGAACCTTTCCCATTTATCGCTTGCAGCAGCTTTTTCTTCTAGTTCAGTTGTCCGGGCAATACGTTATTGTCAGTTTTCGAAATCGTAGAACAGATTTGATCTATACCGGGTCATGGAAATTAGAGCGATAAATCGTTCCTTCATCATCGTTTTTTTTTTTTTTTACTCATACATAGACTAGGCTATGTTTTCACTAGCTTGGTAACAGATTTGTATCACGTGTGACCAGAAGTCTGTATGCTTTTCATTGTTTTTACGAAGATGTCTTTATGATATTACCAAGATGAAAAAGAAGCAGAATATACCCACTATGAATGGGGTATATTCTGCCTGTTTCTCATCTTATCCGTTACCTCCTGGCTTTGACTAGCTCATTCTGTAGCCGAGACAGATCAGCGAGTGGTTCATATTGAACGCCATTGACTGATGGAAGTGTCGTCGCGAATGATGCTGTCTGTGAAGGTTTTCACGTGCATTTTTGTTCATAACTTCTATTTGGATGCCTGCAGGCGGTTTCTTTGTTAACTTAAGTCAGACATGGTTATCAAAAAAATTTATTTCGATGTCTTCAGCGGTTTCTTTGTCAACTTATGTCAGACACGGTTATCAAAACTTTGTCAAGAGTCTGACCGTCAAAGTATCGAAAATCGATGTGTATCATAATTGACCCAAACAAAGATTCAAACACATCGTGCAATCGGACTTTAGACAATTTCCATTTAGAGACGCAAATGACGTCCTATCCTCGCACCAGGGACTTAATCCGGTATTTCTAGTCCGTTGAACGGTGTATCCAGTCCTTTGCACATCCACTGCTATGCCTGAGACCCAAGATTCACACCGACCAAGACGCATTCGGAACTCAGTCAATATCAGTTAAGATGACCTGATTCAGAGACGCAAATAACATCCCAAACTGGGAATTCGCTCCAAATTCGGCCGCAGTGCGGTACTTCTTGAACTTTGATCCGGGCTTGTCCACTGCACGCCGACTGTCTATGCCTGACGGTAAGAGTATCGAGTATCGGTCTGTAATTAACTCTCACTAAGATGCAAACTGACCTTTATGCATAAGAGATTCAGTCAACATCCACCAAGATGGCCGCATCAGATATGGAAGTAACATTCCATACATCCGGACGTTGTCCCTAATCCGGCCACGATCTGGAACTGTTTGTCCTGTGGACATCGGCCTGTGTTCTGCACTGCACCCCTATCGAGCTCTTCTCCCCTGTTTCTTGGGCGATCTTTCTGGATCCAGGGACAGTTGCAAGTGGATGACTCATTCACACCGCATGGGATTACAGTAATTTCTCTTTTCCTGTCCGTCGTCTCTTCGTAGTTGGGTCTTTAAGTCTCCTAATGGGTTCGCTCTCACGCTTGCGCATAAGACTGAGTTCTGTCGTCGTAGGTCAAATGGTAATATCTTGTCTCCATTGTGATTTCTCTCTCTCTCTCTCTCTCTCTCTCTCTCTCTCTCTCTGTCTCTCTCTCTCAGCATGTGTCTTATTCTGTCTCAGTTTTTCTCTATCTCATCTTGTCTCCAGTGAGCCATACAACCCCCTTCTCTATCTTCTCTCTGTCCCCCCCCCCTACCCCGGGCCTTCCTGTTTCATTCGTAAGAGGTTGAATAAACAGTAAACGTTTTTAGATTGCAAACAAGAAGGATGTCCCCAGACATATGTGCATTGCAGCTAGTCAGAATGACGTCGATATCGCTAGACTAGAGACTGAGATATGTAGCACTGAACGTGATTAGAACCATATGATACCGAATTTTGTAGTGCTGTTGTTGCAGAAATAAAGACTTAAATCACCTCTGTGCGTAAAACTGTTGATTGAGGGAAATTGATTCTTGTGGGTAAACTTAAACTTTTATGAAGTAGAGCAGCAGATTTTTATACTTACAATTCTTAGTCACGCTTTTCTCTGAAGTTTTCTAGTGAATTGGAGTGACCCCCTGCCATTTCAGACGACTAGATTTTGAGCTACAATAATGCTAGGTCCAAACGTTTTACACTCAATATAAGTACACTCATGAAGCTTTCATAATCATACCAATGAATTGATGTTATCAAAAAAAAATAATAACTTACGCCTCATTGTTACTGGCTGCAAGATATAACATAATTTCTACTCCTGCGCGGACGTCTAGAGCTATGTGATTGATATTTGAAACTGTCTTACAGACAAAGAAGGGGCATAACTATTATTTGTGGCCAGAAAGCAATGCGAGGGAAGCCGGTGACTGGAAAATGCGGTTGCGAACTCTGCCTATCATGTGTCCACTTACTGTCTTGAACATGAGGAGCCAGTCTGTGGACATAGAGACATAGGCAAAGAATGGCATACAGAAAAGGGAGGGGGGTGTAAAATGGCTGATCTCTTGTAGAATAGTTTTGGTAATATGCTGTATCCAGCAGCGATTGTCTTTTAGTTGACAGGAGCCAAATCATAAAAACCTCTCTTAGCCATTTACTAAAAGTATCTTTTCGAAACACATTTACTAAAAGTATCTTTTCAATTTAGTCTGTAGGTCTGGAGCCACTATTATTCTCAAATTATATGCTGTCAACAGTGGGGATCCTTCATGTAAATTTTCAAAGTTTTTAATTTAGATGAAAAAGGGTTGAAAATTAGACCTTCTCTTTGCAGACCACAGACGCGCACAAGTAAAATTCATTATGGCCTTTGGGAAACACTGCCTGCAAAATATTTTTAAACCAGTGCACTTCGGCGGTGTGATTGAAGATTATAGATTATTTCTACATGATCTTTCCATTTTATATCCTGCAGTTATTGACTCTAAATAGCTTTGAATTTTGGACGAAATAGGCTTCTGCGATTTTTTTATGCATGGATTAATAATGTGGAAGAACGGTTGATCGACTAGGTTATCGAATGATTGCTTGATTTTTCATGTATATGTTGATTGGTTAATCTAGGTAATTGACTGACTGAAAGCCCTATTGACTGTCTGCTTCACTTATCTGCCTTCATGTAAATTTTACTGGCATGTATACACGTTATTCATGCAGTTTGATGAATTTGACACTCGAGCATCCACAATTCGTTATTAGCCTGAAACGAGCGAATCTGTCCACAGACGAAAGCACCCGAAATTGGACCACATTTTATTATCCCAGCCCTAATTTTTGCTTCATTGCAAGACAGGCAGCATTGACTTCTTTTGTTTCTGTGCTATATTTTCAAGTACACTGAATGCCATGTACAAGGATGTGAACGCGCACATGTTTGACATGAATGTTGTACAATTCTTTCTCTCTGCAACTGTTAAGGACCGAAGAACCTGTCTAGATTTCGAAATATTTGAATCAACCTGGGAATTCCAAGCTTTGAAAGGTCTTCGAGTATTGACCGCGGCCCGGTAATAAAGTAAAGACTCCCTAGATCACGAGACTAGCGATTACGAAACGCCTGTAGACGTTTTCTTTTATTTAGAAGTTTTAGGTTCTTTCCAGTATAGGTCGTTAGGCAGTCATGTTTCTTTGACATTGCTAAATTGACCAAGGACTGAAAGGAAAAAAAAGTAAATATACATATATCCTAGAGTGTCATATGTAACGTAAAAAATTGGAAAAGGTGGAAAGAAGAATAACAAAATATAGAGAAACAAAATAAAAAGTAAAGGTATTTGAAACATCTAGGAAAAGCTCCTTGAGTATTGACCGCGGTCTGGTAATAAGACTGCCCAGATCACTGGACAGATAGTTACGAAACACTTTTAGCCGTTGTCTGTTATCAAGAAGTTCAAGGTTCATTGTAATATAAGTTGTTGGGAGTCATTTGTATGTTTAATATTTGTATGTTTAATATTATGTGAGCTAGCTAAGGTGTCAAAAAGGACAGAAAGAAAATGAAAAGCCAAAATAACAATAAAAACAAAAGAAAGACAGATAAATAAATACTAATGTATAAATAATACGATAGGTGCCGTCGGCATGCATTACAAACTATATAAGAAAAGGAGGAAAGGGAGAGTAAGATGGCGTATTAAATATAGAGGTATTTGAAATACCTGGGAACTTTTAAGACTAGAAGGGTCTTGCCTGAAGCCTGGTAAATGCTGTAAAGACTGCCCAGATCTCGAAACAGACCATTGCGAAACGTTTCTAGTCTGTTATTGAGACGTTTGAGGTTTGGGTTCATTTCAGTATCGGGCTGTGGGTAGTTTTGTTTTTCCTAGTCATAAAAACAGTGAAAATAAAATATACGAAAACAACAGAACGATATATTAATGAAATATTGTATTATTAATAACCGGCAGATGCCCGCGGCATGCATAACAAACTTTGGAAGAGAACTGGAAAAGAGGAAATACGATTTACAAAAGGAGACAAAATACTGAATATGAAGTACATAGGATTTTGCAACACTTAGGAAATTCCAAAACTCGAGAAAGGCCTCCGGGTATTGACTGCAACCTGATAATAATATAAATACTGTCTACGTGACAAGACAGACCATTACGAAACATTTCCTGCAGTCGTCGGTCATTAGGACGTTTCAAGTTCATTTCAGTGTCAATCAGCTGCCGTCCTATGACAAAAAGGCACATATATGAAGTACAATTTATATTGCATGTGAGCCTTTTTGTAATAATACGGCACAATGCCCCCGCCCCTTTTTTTGGAAAATAATGTTACGTGAATTACATGCGATGTCAAAATCAAAAGGACAAAAAAGGTAAACAAAACTCAGCAATAAACAAAATTCACCCCCCACCCCCCATACACCACCACCAAAGAAAACGTGTACCGGGACGCGACTGGGACAGACACGCTGTTTTGTTGTCCTTTAATGCCGAAACTGTTTGCCAGTACAGTACTACCAACTGTAACCAAACAGATAGAAGGCTTACGGTCAGTATATGTGCAGTATGGACTTGGCATTATTAACGAATGGGCAAATTTGTGCCGCATCCCCATTTAGTCCTATTCAAGGATGAGGTGAAAATTTCGAATTTCCTCGTCCTTTCATTGATGACGTCATGCAGTGTAAAGTCATAGAGCACAGCATCAACGGGTAAAACCGTAATGTAGTCATCCAGTATCCAGTTCATAGAGCGGGAGATAGACGGTAGAAATACGTAATAACGTATAAACATCGACAAATGCCTTTTGGCATGCATTAGAAAGAAAACTGGGAAAGGGGGAAAGAAATTGAGTAATGTAGAGAGATATATTATGTAAAAATATTTGATTAAGCTCGGGAATTTCAAGTCTTGACGGTACTCGAGTATTGACCGCATCTTGGTAATGATGTGTAGACTGTTCAGGCCACGAGGAAAATCATTATGAAACATCTTTATCTTGATCTGTTATTCATAACATAGCATACACGTTTATTAACTCCGCAGGGAAGTGATATATAATGTTGTACACTATTACACAATCCTCTCATAACTCAAGTTATTGAATGTTTATTTCATACATCGGATATTTTGTTGGTTTCAGATCTGTGCGTCATATAGTACATTTTTTTGGGTCGAATTACGTGTCTGTAAACCAACCAAAGACTTTCTATGGACATACAAGATTAGCGCAGTTTCGCCATGACATTCGCATTCGTGCACATCAACTGAAGGCCTTTGATGCCGAGCCTGTTTTTATGTGAACGCCTCTGAGTCTGAAGTTCTGAAGTGGGGAACTCATGTCGCCCATACTACAAAGCTTTTAGTCTCAATTTTGGATCTCTGATGGACTTTTACGGCAGAGGTTGGCATGCGACATTGTTGTGTCCTGATGTACGATCATATTGCACTTCACGTGAACTTCGCGTCTTCTTCTTCCTCGTGTTTTCTGGTCATGATTGCAGCTCGTTAGGGGCCATGAACTGGGTAGTCAAACGCAGGTATGTGCATTTCCCTCATATTCATAGCTTTGTCTAATAGTCAACACACAATGGCCACAGCCGTCCTTTTCGTCCTTCTTACATCTGATTCCAGACTAGTTCGTAAGAAGCTAAATGACTATAATACTACGAAATATGCACATATGCATGCCTATCTCTGCGGTTGGTAAAAGATCCAGACCTAAAAATAAAAAGTTCCCCATCTCTTAAAATGTCATATTCAACTAACTAGATCAAATGCAAATACGGTATTAGTGTCATTGTTCATTTTTTTTAAAATTTCAAAATACTAGGCCATTTCTGTTGATAGTTATGGAAATAATTTATAACCTTCTTTATCTCTTCCCAAATAAAAGTCTTGAACAGAAACAATTTTGTCTTTTCACCCAACAGAATAGCTGCATGGATTACAATGTCACAGGTCAACAAGGATCACAACCTCTTGCAGCGAGAGCCTTAGGCGAAAATGGAACGCCAGTTATCTCCAGTTTCTCTTGCCATCTCCGTTGCACAAGCCTGTGATTATGGCCCCTTTTGTGTCTGACTAGAAGATGAACATATCGTCTCCATCCCGGCCAATTTCACTCCAAATTAAGCAATCATAAGAGAACAAAAATTATCAGTCTGCAGAGTGAAGTGGGTCAACTGGCATCGTTATTAGTTCATCTTCTTTTTTTTTTCCCTCCTCTTGTTGACGACCTAGTTTGGGTCAGTAATTCAGTTTATGAACAACATTAAATAGTTCATCGTTCGTTCATTCTTCTTCTCGACGAGTTCTCTCCTCCTCTCTCCGTCATTGAAATCAGTAGTTGTAAATCGATTCAGTTTCAGGAATTTTTTTTTTCTATTTTTCTCTTGTTTGAGCTGCCACCTCTTCGGCTTTCTCTTGCCCGACCTGATTTTCTTCCCATCTCATTCGCCGTCTCTCTTTCGTTCTATTATTAGACTGAGGTAGTGATTAATTTTCGGTGGCCAATTTGTAGTCTGGCCCTTCCCTTTCTCCCCTCTTTCCCTTCCCCCCTCTCTCTCGCTCTCTCTCTCTCTCTCTCGTTCTTTCTCTCGCTCTCTCTCTCGTTCTTTCTCTCTCTCTCTCTCTCTCTCTCTTTCTCGCTTTCTCTCGCTTTCTTTCTCTCTCTCTCTCTCTTTCTGGCTTTCTCTCTCTCTCTCTCTCTCGCCTTCTGTCTCTCTCTTTTTTTCTCTCTCTCTCGCTTTCTCTCTCTCGCCTTGTCTCTCTCTCTCTCTCTCTATCTATCTATCTATCTAACCCCCCCCTCCCCCCCTCCTTAAGAGAGAAGACGTTCCAATTACATGCGTGTATGTTTTCTCTGGTAGTTTAGAGGGAATAATTGTTATTATTAAGCATTTCTCTTTGATTCTTTCTCATGACGATTATGTATATTACGAGCTTTTGTTTTTCAAATTGCACTGCAATTATTATGAAGTTGCATGAAGGGGTTCTGCCGAAACAGGAAACATAATATGAGCTGTACTATCTGTCATTGCATTTCTGCCTGTTATCTATTGCATCCTCCGACACATCGCAGTTAAAACCATATTTCTTTCTTTCCTTTCAGATTTGCAATCACTCCTTCCCCCTCCCCCATTTCCACCCGACCGAAGCGTCTCTTTGTTACTCTCGTCACCTTGTTTAGTTTCGTCCTATAGAATCCATAAAAAGTCCAGAGTTTTAAGAGTTTTACACAAAAAGTCCTATGTGGAATGCGGGTCTATACACAGATACGGTCTTTTGTCCTGGTTCAGTTAACTGTAAGAGTCTCTTGTCTTGTGCATTTATACAACCATGGCAGGTCTGTGTTCAAGAGCGTTTCGCCAAAAAGTCTTATTTGAAGTAAGGGTATATTGAGAAGATAAGTTCTTTTGTACCGACGCGGCTTAGATGTCAGATCCTCTTGTCTTGTGCATTGATACAACCATGATAGGTCGGGGTTCAAGAATTTTGCGACAGAAAGTCCTGTATGGTGTTAGGGCACATTGAGAAGAGAAGTCCTTTTGTCCCGGCGCGGCTAAGAGGTCAGACCCTCTTGTCTTGGTGCATTGATACCACCATGATGCGCCCGATTGCCACGACAGAAAGTCGTATGTGGAGTGAGAGTATGGAAAATAACATACAGTAAAACCTCGATATTGAGTACGCCCTTCATGCATGGAAAAACTCTACTTATTACTGAGGTACATTTAATTTCAAGATTCACCTCGTTAATGAAAAGATTAAATATTAATGACTCTGTACTTATGAAATTTATACCTAATAAGAAGGTATGCCTTGAATACGTAATATCGAGGTTTCATCGTACAACCTTTTGTCCCAGCACGGCCAGACTGTCAGATCCCATTGTCTTATATTTGGCTCGGTCTCCAGCTTCCCAAAGCCATTAAGTCGTCCGCTAGCCTCGTGAGAAGGCCGGTCTAATGTAATAATCGACGTATTCACTGGTCAGCATAGAAGATCTTCGTGTCAGTTAAGGGTACTTCTCATGACAAGCGGATTGGCTGGGGTTCAGTAAAGCGGAGAGCAGAGAATGCCTGGTAGCTTTCTGACATTCAGGGCTGCGTTTGGTTGGTCCTTCAGGTGTCGCGAAAGGATAAGACATTCCCCTCTTGTAGCAAAGATGGCTACGACTAATGTGGAAGAGACAGAAAATAATGCACATCTTGTAAATGGCGTTTGCTATGCTCAGGTTTATGTATTTGCCTCATCTATTAGCAAACATACATCTGTTGATTCTTGCCACATTCTTCTCCGACTCAAGGTGGTTGATAAGACGTTCCATTAACAGATTTGCTGCCATGTTGCCGAGTTTTCTCTGCTGGTGATGGCAAAAGACGTCACATTTCTATCAATCCTCTAGTAGGTGTGGACTCTTCCTCACTGTGGCTGGCGCGCACCCACCTAAAGTACCCTTGATAACGACTGCCCAAGGACATTAGTTCGTGGCGCTGCAGGGACTAAACAAACGCCGCCCTAAGTACTGAGCCTTCTCTGGCAGTGTCCTGTTTCTACACTGACAGGCTAGGGGGAAAGAACCATGCGTTCGTGATAATACATGACCGTTTTGCACCAACAGACTACTCTCAGTTAATATGCCCGCGCGGTCATTCTTGCATCGCAGTGACCAGCTGTCATTACATGGGCTTTCCACTTTTCCAGTTAGAGGAATATGATTGACCGAGCAAAAACGTGAAGCTAACAGCGGGTCAAAAGCAAGTGCGAGAATGATCAAGGCCATGAATTTGTTACTTGCAAACTTCAATGCAAATGCGTAAGGGAAAGGGCAGGGAGGCAATGAGAAGACGAAAAAACGGGGACGGGGAAGTAGTTCGTGAGGGAAACGAGAAAGAAAACAAGATTAATTGATTGGGGAATGGACGAGAATGACGGGAAGAGAAGAGGAAAGAAAGAGAACAGAAAACGTAACGCAGCCATACTTGATTAACAAACTATTATGTAACACGATCCCCCCAAATCCTACTTTATTCTTTATGGAGATCACACAGGATAACACAAAAACTTACGATTACACACCTTCAAAGGCCTGGTCTGAAGGGTGGTTGTGTTCAGAGTAACTGCCGTCATTTTTAAGAATACAGTATATGCAGTTTTGAGAATTTTACATGAGAGCTTCATAAACTGCGTTTTTATTAGTAAGAGGTGCACAATCTCAAAATTCGTATATACAAATTTAAACACAGCTTTGTCATTTTTTTGTGATAAAGGTACGAAACTCAGATAGAAAAATGCGCCACGCCTTGGTCCTTTGCGTGGGTATAAAAAGTCAGTTTCGCCCCAAACTGCATATACTGTATTTTTAAAAATGACGGCCGAGTAGGGGCACCACGGTAGCAAGTCGTGAAGGGGACTAGCAGAGATACATGTGCCTATGAACATCACTCGCGATTAGTCACAGCTTACCGGGACATACACCAGTCTCACATCACACCTACATCCTTATGTCAATGACTGATTACTGTGGTGTGCGAGGTTACAAGAATACCAGTGCGTACGTCCTTTTCTGTTCTTTGTGGCGGAGACAAAGAAATAACGATGTCTTGTTAATGGCTTGGGGAAAAAAAACAACAAAAAAACAAAACGGGAAATGCTGAAATAGCATAAGGGATAAAATATATTTTAATGATAGATACTGGACAGTGTTTTGGATAACCCCGGTAAGTGGTGACAAACAATGGGATTACCTGTGCCTGTGTCTGTTAAGGTCAAATTATTTGTCTCAGCTTACTGAAAGACACCCACGTTTCACGTCATCCTGGTGCTGAAAATGGGGAAAAAAAGGAAAACTGTGTTACAGTGCCATACAATGTTTTACATCTGATTCAGAATGCACAGTTAGAACAATACACGTCTCACATATAGATATGTTGAAGGAAATCTATTACAAAGTCGTCGCTAGTAATGCCGATACAGCGCCCTGTGGCAGTATGCATAATGGTTACGTTAGTTAACACACTGGGGTAACCGCAGGAAGCTCCCAAAACATTAATAGTGTTCACTATTGTTAACGCAGTTCGTTAACTAACACATTATTGTGAGTTACGCATACGACCACTGGTCCCTATACATGAAGTCACGTTCTCCTTTACACTTGATTGTAGTGAGAATCGGGAATAAAATGACTCAACAACATAAACCGTTCGACACGGAGCCAAACCCACAATCCTCAGATTTGACCGTCATGAGATTGTGAGAACGACTCACAAGCGACACAGCAACGCTGCTGCCCGCAGTCTGACAGCAAGTCGAGAGTGATACGTAGGACGGACTGATGCCTACCAAAAGAATGAGACAGTGAACGTGTCTTGGCGTTATGATCGACAGTATGACCTATGTACGAGTTCTTTTTGTCGGCTTTTCATCGGCGTTTCATACACTCCAACCTCATCTTATGATAAGAAAACTGTCACATATGAATGTAAATATTGAACGTCAATGTTGGATATTTGAATTTCTCTCTTCTCGTCCCCAGTTTGTAAAGTTGAACAATACTGTATCGTCAACAATAGTGCTAAATTCGGGGGCGCCCCACGGATGTGTTCTATCGCCTGTACTTTACACCACATACACGAATGATTGTTGAAGTTACTTTAGCAATGTGCTTCTTATTAAATTTGCAGACGACACCACCATCATCGGTCTGATATGAAATAATGAAGAGGACTATTTTAACCAAATATCATATTTTACGAAATATGTGACGATAACTATCTGCTTCTGAATGTTGGGAAAACGAACGAAATGATTATCGATTTTAGAATCAAGAAGAGTCCCGTTGCTCCCCTGACCATGAAAGACCAGCTAGTTCATGTTACAGAATGTTATAAATAATTGGGTATTACCATCGACGACAAGCTGTCAGGGCACAACCACGTGAGTGAAATACAGTATATAAAATGGGAATCCAAAGGCTGTACTTTCTGAGGTAACGCAAATCATTTGATATTCAACGTAATCTTAATAACTTGTTCTACACCATAACACTTCAAAGTGTGCTTGCGTTTGGCTTAAGTTGCCGGGGTGGAAATGTAAGAACACAAGACAAAGATAAAAGAAATCTAATAATAAAAAAAAAAGCCTCAAAAATCATGAACACTGTGCAACCTTCATTTGACAGTTAATTATATCTAAACAAATGTTCGTTAAAATTACTACTCAAGGACGAGAGCCATCCGTCGTTTTCACGCTTCGAGCGGTCTTCGCGTAGCGACAGCTTACTCTCGTAAAAGTCACCACGGAGAGACTCGTAGTTCTTTTGTGCCACATTCAGTGCGAATGCAAAGGGACTCCTCGTCGTGAGAGCAGTGATTGTAAAAGAGTAGCAGTCTTCATGTATTTATGTGTATGTGTGTAGGGATGTATTATTACATATGGGTGTAATTATTGTTATTATTATTATTATTATATTACATATAATTATTATATTATTACATATAAGGTTGCTTGTGTGTGAGAGAGAGAGAGAGAGAGAGAGAGAGAGAGAGAGGGATAGCGAGGGAGTGTGTGTGTTTGCACAGATATTTATGTTTTGTCAGCACACTGTAACAAGACAAATTTCCCTCTGTGGACGAATAAAGTTATCCTTATCCTTTCGGCATCCGATCTCGAATTCCAAGGGGTCAGTCGAAAATTTGTAATTCTTGAGTACGAGGCTGGATCAAAAAGTTCTTGGCCTTGCCCAGAAAATGTGTGAATTTTGACATTGTGAATACATGAGAGTCTTCTGGAATGTTCCTCTTGACACTATACCAAATTTTATTATGAAGCCTGTTTTTCTTTGCAAATGTCAGGATTCTAAATTAGGCTGAGACGGGCACACACACGAAAAAATATCCCTATAGAATTCGGTGTATTGTCAAGCAGGACATTGTAGTAGAGTCTGACAAATTCACTTTGTCTAATTCCCGTTTTCAAGACGACGCCACGAACGTTTTGATCTATCCTCGTAAATGTTATGCCAAAATGACAGATAATACCACATGTAATAATATTAAGAAGGAGGAGGAGGAGACAAGGACAGCAATTACAACAAACATGCTTCTTTCTCGAGTTCTTGAGTCCCATCTTATGACTGTCATTTGCGACCGGGCATAGCTAAGTTGAAGACGACATTACAAGTCTCGAAAGTCACTTATCGATTATATTATTATTTCTACGCCAATTACCGGCGGTCTGGAGTTTTTGTGTTGTTTTTTTTAACTGTATTGGCTGAAGTAAGCAATCGGCAGCGATCTCAGATCTACTTCACTGGGGATCAGAAAAGTGCACACGATGGGATGAGGAGAGAAAGACAGAGAGAGGGAGTGGGGGAGAGACAGAGAGGGAGAGGAATAAGAATCAGAATGCATGTATATTGAAGGAGATAGTGGTTCATTTACCGGTCAAGGATGTAGAAAGGAAATTCAAAAAAGAAACAGAAACAGTTTTACACGTATGTTATGAGTGGATCAGGTCGATACTGCAGTGGGCTCCGTTTAAACGCAATCCCTCGGCAGAAAGGAAAAAGATGCGCTTAAAAGGAATTGTGATTATCCAATGATTTGATTATATAAATTGCAGTGTTTTTATCTTGAAAATTGTTTTAAATGGGCTAAACTTTTCGAGAAACCGGAATGCAAGCAGGCGAACCACTCAGTCTTTCAAGTTGAAGAAAATTATTTGATTTATATTATTTCCATTTTGAAAACAAGAAAAGCTACATCACTGAGTGAAAGTAAATGAAACAATAAAATCGAGAGTCCTGACAAAAAAAAGGTGGTGGTGGTGGTGGTTCTGCTGCTGGTGCTGCTACTGCAAAATCTTACTGAATTGCTTTTACCCCTATCCGTTTTTCTCCATTCTCTTCTCTCTCAGCCTCCGACCTTCTCTAAAGTGTCATGCCATCTCCCCTTTTCTCCCTTCCCCCCCCCCCCCCCCCCCCCCCCNCTTTTCTCTTTCCTTTTTCTGAATTCTGACAGAGATCTCTAGATGTAATGTAATCATCGGTCATCGACGCCCTTCTCGTATGTTAAAGCGAGCTGCCTTAATCTACGTCAGTCTTGGTCTTTGCTGCTGTATTACTCCATCACTCACTAGTCTTCCAACCCCTTCCTCAGTAAGGAGTCATCGATGTTCCTCATGGATGTTCAGGGTCTGACTCGGTGTCGTCCTCTTGTAGTGTACTGTCATGTCCTTTCCCTCTGTGCCATGCCACTCGTCCCTAAGGAGGCCACGCATACCCTTTCTGTCAATCCTGATCTTTTGAATGGGTGTAGATCAAGTTCCATTCTCGAAATGTCCAGCTTTCCGTGCCATTTTTTTTTCCTCTCTTGTGTTCACCACACCACACAATTTCTGTATGCGAGCTTTCACGAACAACCGTTCCCCCTCCCCGATGATCGTTTTTACTCCTTCATCCCTCGGTTTTTCTCACGTTAAACTTTGATTCGATCTCCATCGCTCGCGTCTTTGATTGAATTTGCACAAGCGTAATGACGTCACAAATTTTGGGAAGAGCGGTTTTAAAAATAGAAACGGGGGACTGGGTTGGAATCAATACTGAGACGCGGGTCGCGAAGTTGGCACTCGTGGTTTGTTTTTTTTTTTATCGTTTAAGGCTGTATCATTCATCGCTTGTAGCGCTGGCTGAAGAAGTTTAGTGGTCCAAGTCGATCATCAGGACACTTACAGTCGATCCGCATAATCGGAATTCGTATTAAGCGCAAACATTTTATTTCAGATTAAGATAACAGAATAATCTTTACAGCTATAAGATTTTTCGGTGGAAAACAGAAAATCCTTGGAATTTGACCTATGGAATTTGACCCAGAATGCCTATTAAAAACTAAATTTAAGACGATTCGTCAATGTGATTAGTGTCAACTTTGATTTGTCAGTTCCAACAAAGCTCACGTCCGCTGTAAGCAAAGTGTAAATGTAAATAGTTTTGTGATTGCGTTATCAGATCAGGTTCGGACAATAAAAGATGCATCGGCCAAGAAAAACTGATGTAACAGACCGGAACAGCCAATCTTATTACTTGGACAAAGAAAAAGTAGAGAGGAGAAGTAATGATTGTCGGTGTTGTGGCTTCTGATGCCCGATGACCGTGTATGCATAATAACCGAGAATTGTCAACTACCAGAGCCATGAGGA
>JAWQUT010000097.1:1420792-1436999 GCA_033807755.1 Ellobium chinense
CTCTTCTCTTCTCTTCTCTTCTCTTCTCTTCTCCTCTCCTCTCCTCTCCTCTCTTCTCCTCTCTCTCTTCTCCTCTCCTCTCCTTTCTCTTCTCTTCTCTTCTCTTCTCTTCTCTTCTCTTCTCTTCTCTTCTCCTCTTCTCTCTTCTCTTCTCTTCTCTTCTCTTCTCTTCTCCTCTCCACTCCTTTCCTCTCCTCTCCTCTCTTCTCTTCTCTTTTCTCTTCTCTTCTCTTTTCTCTTCTCTTCTCTTTTCTCTTCTCTTCTCTTCTCTTTTCTCTTCTCTTCTCTTCTCTTCTCTTCTCTTCTCTTCTCTTCTCTCCTCTCTTCTCTTCCCCTTCCCCCAAAAAACCCTGGTTGCCATCGTCTTCAGCACGATCCCATAACAATTAGAGGGAAGGAGGGCGCAGGAACAAGGATGTTTCATGTCTCCCCCCAGGGGCATTCAGATCTCCACAGACAAACACAATTTGACTTTCAGCCTCGTCCTGCGATCCTCTTTTAGCTCCTTGTCTTGGTTTTCCTCCCTCTGTGGAAAGTGAAATATATGTGCCACTAACACTAACAGCAGTAACAAAAGTTTGTTTGGTTCATCGCCACAGTCGTAGACAGTTCGCTTATCTCATTTGAATGAGTGTTGTTGTTGTTGTTGGTTTCTTTTTTCA
The DNA here is from genome assembly GCA_033807755.1 of Ellobium chinense. NCBI lineage: Eukaryota > Metazoa > Mollusca > Gastropoda > Ellobiida > Ellobiidae > Ellobium > Ellobium chinense. The sequence goes on from JAWQUT010000097.1 coordinate 1,421,455, forward strand.
GGAGAGGGGAAAATCACTGTATTAGACAACGCAGGAAAGATCTCAATCTTTGGTACTGTTTTTTTTTTTTTCAAACCAGTGACTTTGTGACTTAGGTTTTCTGTGACTTTTGATGGATATATTGGGTTGTAGCAAGCACAAGAACAGCACAGTTTGCAAACTGCCAATCTCTGAGATACCCACTATGTCTGTGACGGTGACGTCATGTAGGGTGACACTTGTATTTGAGCAATTCAAAAAGCAGTACACGTATACAGTTGTAGAAAGAAACAGTAAATAATTATATCCACATAATAATATATGCACGCAACTACTCACACACATGCTCACCTGCAAGACACACAAGCACGCACGCACGCACGCGCGCAGACACACACACTCACACACTCACTCACTTAAACACGCACACACGCACAGGTCACATGCGCCAAATACGCTTATTCCAGGCGTCTAGTTTTACGACAACCTAATGTCTCTCAACCCCAGGCGCATCCCCCCCCCCCCCNCCCTCCCTCTTCTGCCGAACAAAAAAATTAGGCCACCTCGTCGTCCAGCTTTGCAAATACATGTAAATTAAATTCGCATCCTCATCTGGGTCTATTATCCTTCTCCCCTCTCGTTCTTTTTCCGAAAAAAAAAAAATTGCAGACGTGATCCGGTCATCCCATTTTACCACTGAACTCATTTCTCAAGTCTCCCAACACAGAATAGGCGGTGTGTCTCTGTCGCCCCACTGTGCTATTGAACTGGCGTCCTGAAATGTTCGCTCCCGATGCTCACTCACACAAGCCGTACGTAATCCAATGGAGCTCACATCTCAAGACGCACCTCCCTGTGGTGTTCGGGCTTGTTAACGGCAGGAATTGTTGAACTTGATAGTGCATAACCACCGTTTTTTGTTGTTTTTATTTTGGGGGGAGGAGGGGGTGCTGCCCAGAGGCATGATGTTTTCATGATCAGGCCGGAGCAAGGGAGGAAATGACACACAGAGGGGAAGGAGGAAAGAAACAACGCCTATAAGCTGAGAGAGAGAAGGAGAGAGAGACAGACAAACAGAAAATAGGCAGGGCAAAGGAAGTTTCGAAGACGTCTTTGAGGGGGGTGGGGGAGGAGAAGGGAGAGGAGAAAATGACAGGCGCGAATCTGTTATCTACAGAACACTTGTGTTTAATACGCGGTTATTATAAAAAGATCTTTTACTTTAATTATGTAGGTATAAGAGAAGACAGGAGCAGTCGATTATACCAAGTTTACAAGGTATTCATTTTGTGATTGAAATTTGAGTTTGGCAGATTCACAGCGATTGTCCTGAAATGATATATTTAACAGTCAAAAATGGATGTGAAATCGACACAAGCAAATGAAGGAATAGTCACCAAAAGTTCGTAGAATAAAATGTGTTTTCTGTTTTGTAAAATTGCTGGACGGTGTCCCTGGGATGACCCGTATAGAAAACAACAACGCTTCAAAAAAAGTTTGTAAATAAATGAAGAATCTTTTAGGCTAACGCACGCATCCAGCCCCTTAGCAGAGAAATCAAGCTACAAAAATATTTTAAAAGTATTTCCCCCACAGTTTAGCAATTCGAGTTCTCGATGACTTACTGGAGTTAAAATCTTTCAAACGCTCTCTTGAAAAGTTGAGTTTTTGCGATGTCATTGTTCGTCATATAACCGAAGATGGGTGTTGCTTACTTTTTTCTCTTCAGGTTGTACTGTTTCACTGTACTTAAAAAAGATATGCCCATGCTTACTTCCTCATCAGCTTGTCAGGATCCATCATTAGGAGTTGGCGTATCTGTCTCGCTCCTGTCTTCGGATGTCCCTCTAGCTCTCTTGGAGATCTGATTCGAGTGAAATCCATCGGCCTAATTAAAATGTTCCATGATGCGGAAGTCGCTGTTCTTTGACTCCTGGCTTCCGACTTTGTCCCTCGTTTTCCGGTGGCTTCCTGAGTTGTCTGACATGCGCACTGCAGTGTGTCCGCCTGCCTGTTGGTACCATCTCACGTGAGTGATCTTGAGAAGGGGAGTACACAGTTTCGGTCGCCAACGTGACCGTGCGGCTTGTGACTAATTCTTATAAACTGAAGACTGTCAAGTCTGGAATTGCGTGTTCGACTCTCGGGCCGGGCGGTTTACGTTGCGGTGTCGTTGGGAAGTCCACTTCATTCCTATTTCCCAACTCAACTCAGGTGTGAATGGGTATCTGGCTTTCGAGGGGGAGAGGAGAATCAGGCTCTGCACTGCGGCAACTAAAACGACTTTGCTATAGATTTGGTTTGTAGTAATAAGTAGTTCATAATAGTTTATGTATCAAGTGCTGTATGTAGGCATATGCATTATCATGAATGAAATGTATAGCATTGTTTGGCATTGTAAAACATTCCCTTCAGGGCTAGTAAAAGTAATGTAATTTTATCTTTATCCTATCTTTTTATGTTTTGAGGAAGACTGTTTTATCAGCATGACAGGTCTTGGAAGAAAGTCTTTTACGCTTTACACTCATGAACGTGTAGCTTGTCGTCTCTGTTGGTTCGGTTGATACAGTATCTGGTTTGACCAGCAGTTTTGACGCCCTATTCCGGACACAACCATCGATTCGTATTGACGGCATTAGGTGGTGTGTGGAAAAGAGGGAGAAGAGGAAGTTTTATCAGTGCAGCATTGGAGCAGAACTAGGGACTGACCGTATATTTACTCTCTGCGCTCTTGAAGGTGCCATGGTCGTTGGTTTAGTTGATACATTATCAGGTTTGGCCAGCAGGGGTTACCGCCCATGTTTGGCCACCAGCATTGATTGGGGCGGGTCAAATCAGATTACAGCATGGCTCCATCTCGCACGTGCTCGCTCTGGTCTCCCGACCGGTCGCCGGGTACTGATGTCAGTCCGCTTGTGGAGTGGATTAGGAGGGGAAAGTTTTCTTAAGAGGAGGAGGGAAAGCACTGAGGAACAGGGGTCGTAGATCATGCATGAAGGGGGTATGCCATAATCAGGATCTTCGCCCCTAAATGATGGAGAGATGCCATAATGTTATAACCATTGCCCTAATCTCCAGCAGTCGAGTTTGTTATGATGGAGAAAATTTTAAAGTTTTTGGTTGTTGTTTTTTTTCGAANNNNGGGGGGGGGGGGCGTGGGGTCGTAGGATCATAGGGTTATGTCGTTCTGGTCATCCCCTCTGGACATTAATATACCAGACAACAGTCAAAATGAAAACGCTTAAAGCGAAAGTACCGCTAAAACGAAAGGAAACAATAAACCTCGTTAATTTTCCTCTTTTTAGGCTCCTCTGTCGATACCGAAACTCTGTTCAAAACCGAACAAAATACTTTGGTCTCGCAGATTTCTTTCTTACCTTTGTGTACTCTTCTATTATGCTGGAGATGGAGAAATGCTGTACATATAAACCTAGTGTCCCCTTCCCCTATTCTCTAACAGTCTTGCCTGTCACAGTTTACTTAACTAGCAAGTAGACCTGTACTGAAACATCTGTTGCATATTTACAGAAGTTGTGAGATAACAGAATTTCTAACAGTCGTTCGATACACTGTAAGTGCTCAGCCACAGTATGCAATATTCTCTATTGACCTTTCGATTTCGTTTTACTTGGGAACTCTCCATATCAATGAAAAACGAGGAAATAACAAAACTGTTCTGGCCGTACAAGGGTATGAATGAATAGTTCAGTCAAAATTATGTTTGAGAAAAATTCAGACGAGAATTCAAGCTGTGTCTCAGCTTTAAAAAATTGTACACAAATTTGTTCAGGACTTAATGCTTATTATCTACAAGATCCATATCCCAGGTCCTTGGTGAGCAGTTCCACCGACCTTTCTCAACGTTTTTCAAGGCTCATTAACGTCTACTTAATAGGGAATAGAATGAGGGGCTGGAAATGTTAGATTGGTTCGAGTAACTTTAAGAAAGCAAGAATCTAGAGCAAAATAGGAAATAAGTTGTCTCCTTATTGCGAGACAGCACAATCCAGAGTATAGTTGGGGAGAGGGGGGTACTGTTTTTCACATTAGCGCGAAGACAGATGTAGATCATTTATCCTAGAGGCCTTCAACTGAAATAGAGAATGGAAAGAAAATGTGGACGTTGTGTTTCAGCACGCAGTTGCGTGAAAGAGGTTGGGGGGGAGGGGAAGGCAGAACGTAATGGAGCACTACTTGACGTAAACGGAGAGGACGATGGGTGTTTGTATTGTGTGTGTGTGTGTGTGTGTGTGTGTGTGTGTGTGTGTGAGAGAGAGAGAGAGAGAGAGAGAGAGAGAGAGAGNAGAGAGAGAGAGGGAGGGAGGGAGGGAGGGAGAGAACTAAAGTTCATGCATAAAAGATAGAGTGTAAAATTCGTCGAAAACCTCCCGACTTCTGACACCAAAAGTTAGCTGGGTGCGTAATCAGGGTGGTTGTGAGGCACAAGGGACCGGTAAGTTCATCCAGAGAGAGGAGACCCGAGTTCATTTGGTGCGCTGTCTCTTCACTGTCTCTCTTCATCTGTTTATCATCCCTCCACCATCTCTCTCTCTTTCCCTCTCTCGCTCTCTTCCTCTCTCTCTCTCTCTCTCTCTCTCACTCTCTTTCTTTCTCGTTAGGTACAAGAGACTAATGCTCATCAGTGAGGAAAGACACTGGGTTCGATTGATTCACTGCCTGTCCTAGTCCTTTCTCAAGAAGTCCCAACGAACAAGAAGACATCACTGAGAGAGAAGGATTTGAGTGCGGATGTTGGGTGTGTGGGGGGGTGAGGGGGGAAGAGGGAAGAGTGGTGGGAAAGAAGAATGGTCAGGAGCAAAACAAAAACCCCAAACAGCTTCTCTCTTGAAGTCATTTGGGAGGGGGGGGGGGGGGGGGGGGGGGGAGAAGAGGGGAATGGATGAGTGGGGTAGGGATAGTCCAAAGAGGAGTAGGAGGAAGGAGCCGAGGTAATCTGATGTAGAGCCAGGAAAAAAAATGCTTCCTGAGACGTAGGCGGACTTTTTACTGGGGTGAAGGTGGAAATGGGGTAAGGAATGAGGGAGGAAACATGAATTGCGATGAAGACACCAGACAGATAAGAAAAAGAAAAGGGGAGAAGGAGATGAGGATGGTGATTGCCTCTTCAGATTTTTATCGTTGTCTCCTGTGGAAGCTTTGACCAGAGGTTTAACGAGGACGAGGGAAGACCGAGGGACAGCAGACAGACAGGGAAGTCATCATGTATTCCCAGGCTATAGACAGCGTAACCCCAATCCCCTTTGCCAACATTCGCCCATTTCCGAAGATTCTGTTCTCTTCGGCACTGTCGCACGCGAAGTAAATGGGCAAGGGACCAGAAGAAGAAAAAAATATGTCGCCTACGCTATCGCGAGATTTGGGGTCTGGGATTTGTTGGTGTGCAGTTTGTGGGGGAGTTTCGAAGTGAAGTAGCTGATGGTGGTCATGTAGATGTGTCATGGACTGTGTGGACATCTTGTTAGGTTGTCGGATGGATGTTTGTGATCAATAAATGTGGGAGGAAGGGAAGTTTTGCCTTGGTCAAGGGATAGGAGAGGGGAGGGCGGAAAGAGTTTAGCAACAACTGACTTTGGATAGTGGATTCCGCATACTCGCATTTTGGTGTTTTTTTCAAATTGCAGTAATGTTCAGAATGCAATGAAAAAGGAAAGTCGGCGGCAGAGAATGTCACAAGCACTCTATTGCGGCACAAGTTGTCACCGTGCACAAATTGTCGCCGACGACATTAGCGCGAAGATCACGATCACGGCACAGATTGTTGTCCGTCGGTAGAAATTGTCGCCGGCAATCGAATGCATCGGCGACAGTTAGTGCCGTCAACAAGAATGTGAAGTTGCATAGGAGAGCGTTGTTTGAAAACGAAACTTTTGGTATAAATTTTCACCTCTTGCCAAAACAGCACAATACAACGAACAGATGTGCAAGCAACCACCTATGTCCCCGGTATCTTCAGGGTTCAATTTGTAGAACTCCTGGAAATTTCCTGGAAATTTTTTTTAAAAATTTTTTCCTGGGATCGCTTTGAAAATTGATGTTTTCAACAAAAACAAAAAAAATCTGCAAATTTATATGGCTGAGATAGCCAACATTGTCATATACTGGATCTCAGTCAGTGAGCATGACTTTTTCCTTTTGGACTTCACTGAAATCTCTTGAAATTCTCTTAGAAAATGATTTCCAGTCGGGGCATGAACTCTGTAACCATTCTTGATTTCGTTGTTGTTGTTGTTGTTGTTGTTGTTGTTGTTGTTGGCTTCATCTGTGACGCATATGTCTCATTAATATCTTACTTTATTGTTTTGGTGTTTTTTTTTACCTTGCAGGTGAAAGGAGTGGGATCTCTGCTATGGGAAGCAGTGATCAACCATCTTCAGTTGTTAGAGGCCGATTACTTCGACCTGGAGTACACAAACCACCATGGAGATGATGTAAGGACTTTGTGTCATCGACTTTCTTGTTGTTGTTGTCGCTTTTGTTGTTGTTATGTGGTGCTGGTGGTGATGATGTTTATGGTGATGGTGTTGATCGTGGCGGTGGTGATCGCTCGTTTGTCACAAATGTTTGGGTGGTGTTATTTAAGTCTTTGAACCCTTTACCCCCGATCCCTCTTCCTCCCTTCCCCCCTCTTCCTCTCCTCCCCCCTCTCCTCATAGATCCCTATTTTCCTGGGCTCGTGGCAATGCCATGACGTATATTCCGATTTTCCGGCATCTTGGGGCATGTACTTTTGAATTAAGACCTTAAAAACGGTCTATTCGGTTCAGAGGGTTAAATACTTACTTCAATTTTTTGTTGTAGTAAAGGATACTGATATTTTATTATGGTTGATTATGGTGCAGTGATGAGTTAGTCTCTGTCTTTGTTAAGGCGATCCTGGCTATTGATGTTCATAGTGAAGAGTTGATGTTTTCTGTTGCAAGTGGCGGCTAGTGCTTACGTAGCAATACTGGCAGCAATGAAACTGCTAAATAATGAACAACTTCAGGGATGAAGGGAATATAGTAATATTTGACTAGGACAGTGTAGCAGTTCCTGAGAGGATACTTTTATGAATGGGATCTTGAATGGCAAGGAACTTCGTGAGCTGCGTCAGTTGGTGAATTATTGATCCGTAAAGTTACTGGGTTGGGTAAGGAGAGATCAACGAGGCTTTTTGGGGGCGACTCCAGGAGATTTGTTACTAAAAGAGCACGGACTAGGAAGTGGATTTGAAAACTGTTGTGTCTGAGACTGTTTGTGATTATCTTTTAATAGTGCGGTCCATTTGCACGAGGTATTGATCATGACCTTCCACGTCTGTAACCCTACCACCGTTCTTTCATCGCAAACCAAAAAAAAAAAAANCCCCTCAAAAAAAAAAAAAAGACCAAAGACGGGCTCTGCAACAGGATACCTTCCAAAACAGCATTTGAATAGGGCTGGAAAGATATCGATGTCAAGTGTTTGCGTATTCGTTATTTAGAGGGATATCTAGACTATTGGAAATTTTTGCTGAAGCATCGATACATGACAGTTCTCCCCAAAAAATGATAAATGTTTACAGAAAACTACATGCGTGAATGACAACATGGAGTGGGTCTATAATCTATATATAATATTCCTGAGCAGCCTGCAAGATACCAAGTATATTTCAGAATCGGATCCATATTCCTATACTGTGTGCCAGAAAATCATTTTTTTAAATTGTTTACGACACTACGTTTAAAATCGTAGTAGATTTGATATATTCGATATAATTTGTACACTCACATTTTTGAACCATAAAGACATAAGCAATTATCCAATGGTCCCACGGATATCGTCGTTAAAAAAGAAAAAGGCGAATTTTGAAGCAGTGAGCATATCACATTGCTAACAGAGTGAATAAGGAGGCTTTGGTCTGACTTTGGTATCGATAACTGGCCTAAGTATTGATATTGAAATCGAAACCTAGATTTCAGGTAACGCCCAGCCCTACTGATGAGCTTTTGGTGTAGTAGTCATTCTGGTGAATTTAGAAATATAATGCTTGTCGCTTAAATTGGTGCTTATGACAAGCATCCATGATTAACCTTTTGAACCCGAAAAACCGATCCTTCGATCTGACCTTCAGAATGACGTACCTGAGAGACCGAAAAGTCAAGCTGTAGGTCATGGCTTTCATAGGAGCCGTTGGGGTATTAATAGGAATGGGGTATTAATAGGAAAAGGAATTTAGCTGGTTTTGGGGGAAGAGGGTGAGGGTTCAGAGAGTATTTGCATCGGTGGGCGACTTTTAGAACGTTTATAGAGTAAAACTAATGGTTCTTATAAATTATGATGACTGCATTTTGCTAGATTGATGCTCAGGGTATAAATAGTGCATTAGGACATTGGAAGACCCAATAGAGAGCTTTTTATTTTAATTTTAGCAGCTATAATTTCTAGCAGAGAGTCGTGTGCGCCTGTGGCATTTCTGACGTTGCAGTCAAAATGCACGTTACAAACTAGTTGTGAAATTCATATTTGATTCTAGTTTGTAATGTGCAATATGATCGTAACAAGAGAAATGCCAAGTGTGCATCCCTATCTCTTCCATAGCAGTCCGTAAGGAAGAGATCAGAACCTCAAAATAATCAATGTCAGTGTGGAGCTTCTTAAGGAACGTGACTGGTTACTGTGATTTGAAAGATTTACCTTTATTGGCTGATGTAGGTTTCTTACTTCCGGGTTTATTTATGAATTTATCATGCCTGCCCTTTCACACAATTTGATCGGCTCTATCATCTCCCCTTGCAGTGTTGGCTGGACAAAGACAAGAATGTGCTCAAACAAATTGGCTCAGCTGATGTACCCTTGCGTTTCTGTGTCAAATTTTACACACCTGACCCAGGCCTACTAGAAGATGAGCTCACAAGGTGAGTGGAGTTAGGGTGCCTGAGAATGCAAAGTTGGATTATTGTTGTTGTTGTTGTTGTGGTTGTTGTTTTTCTTTGGAAAGTTGTTTTTGTTGTTGTTGTTGCTGTTGTTGTTGTTGTTTTGAAAGTTGTTGTTGTTGTTTGCGAACGCTCCTGAATTAGTGCGAAAGTCATTTCACATGTTCTTTTACTTTGGATTTGAACCAGTTTTCAGAGAATTTATATATTTGATGATTGTGCTACCAGCTGAAGATTTGTGTTTATTCAGTGGAGCCATGAATTCTGGTCTATAATTACGTGCATTAATTAGTTTTTAAGACACGTGTGAAATCTGATGATGAAAGAATAACTGTATCTTGAGATAATGTTTTCTCAGCATCACATTCCACACTAGGGAAAAAAACACTACCTGGCACTTCCATGCGCAGTTTTGCATATGAAATGTACTAAATCAGAGAAGGACAAGGCTCATCACAGCTATGCGCCATGCACAATAATCGTCTTTGAAAGAGTAGTACATCCTCTTCCAAAAAAAAAAAAATATCTCCAGCAACCATCATCATCATCATCGCCTTTCACCCCTAGCAGGGTCTATGCCACGTACAAGCGAATTCCATCTTTCCCTGTCTTGGGCCATCCTTCCAAGCTCGTTCCAAGTGAGCTTCATTTCTCGCATGACCCTTTCCGTGCGATAAATAATCCATTGATCAGTATGATAAACGAAGAGCTGACCCCATTCTTTCCTCTGGCTCACCCCACAGATATCTGTTTGCCTTACAAATCCGCAAGGATCTGCTGCGGGGAGAGCTGCGCTGTAGTGAGAACACGGCAGCCCTCCTGGCCTCCTACATCGTCCAGGGAGAGATTGGGGACTTCGACGCGGAGGAGTACTGCGACCCGACTTACCTCGCTGTGTTCAAATTTGTGCCTGAGCATCTGCAGACACATGAGTTTATGGCCAAGGTCATGGATTATCACAAACAGCATATGTGAGTACCACAGAGAGCATAGTATCGAATTGCAGCTGGGTTGTTGTTGTTGTTGTTGTTGTTGTTGTTGTTGTTGTTGTTGTTGTTGTTGTTGATCCAGCTGTATCTGGGCCCTCGCCCTTCTGCTCATTGCCATGTAATGATATCTAGCGGTTTGCCTCAGTTGTTGTAGGGTACTGTAAAGTGTGTTGTGCACATTAGGTTTGGGAGGAAGGAGAAGGTTTCTCAGGTCAGCCAGTCCAGGACAGTGAAGAAGGTGGTGGTTCACTGTCTCATGGTGGTATACGCACAGGGGGCATACTGGTGCTATCTGGGGCTGTACCCTGTTGAGGTGGTAGTTCAGTTGAACATGCTGGCTTCGTAGGCGAAATATGACCGACTTACCTCGCTGTGTTCAAATTTGTGCCTGAGCATCTGCAGACACATGAGTTTATGGCCAAGGTCATGGATTATCACAAACAGCATATGTGAGTATCACAGAGAGCATAGTATCGAATTGCAGCTGGATAAAATGAGGCATCGGTCGCTTTTTGTCTAAGTCAAAGTAAGTGGTGGGAGGCGAAAACTTGATACGTGTACTTTCATTAAATAAAAGAATGTTTCCATCAAACATAATTCTGGCCCCAAATATAGTTGTTTGAAATGGCAGGGGGTCACTATATGCAATACTAATGGAAAAAGTCCTTAGAAAACTGCAAATGAACAATAATTTTATACTAATAATTCACATGGTAACCCTCACATAAATTCAAATTACTGTTTTCGTTTTTTTTAATTCAGCCTTACCATGAATAGTGTCTGTTATAATATTCGTCCCTTTCGACACAGTAATAAATTTCCAGAAACTGGTCACGTTCACTTTGGCGCGACTTGAAGCAACTGACTGAAAAGCTTGAAAATGAAAATGCGTGTATACATGTATCACCGTTTACGAAATGAACAATTTGAAAAAAAATATTGCTGAGAGGTCGTTTTACACCCAGAAAGTTATAAAAGGAATATTTTCAACTCAAAAAGAACCTGCCTGCGAAATTTCTGTCAACAGGCGCTCAAACAGCCGACTTATGGCTCTTCAAAAATCGTTTGGTTTTTTTTTCTTGGTTTTCTTTTTGGTCATAGATCAAATGAACGAGCCCAAAAATCTAAAATCGTATGCATTTTAAATGGAATTGTGCATCTATATGCTGACAGAAAAGGTTCCGCCGAGTCCCATTTTCCTCCAAACGTCATTATTATTGTGGAATACGTTGATGTTAAAGGTTAGCACAGCGATAATATGTAGAACTATATGCACTGGCCAGTGGCGGGCAAGATCGTCTTTGAATATCGATATTTTCTATACTTAGCAGTTTCATTGTCAGCAGAAATTCCAGATCAAGAGTTTCAGTTTCATTCGATATTTCTTTGGTGTACGCGGTGACATTTGTTTGACGCAGATTGATTGCTATGGCAACAGTATCAAGAGGTATTGAAAATATGGAAAGAAATTGAAACGCCTGTCTTGTACAGAGTATCAGAATCGAAATAGATTCGACACTCTCGATCCTCGTGAAGGCTCCGCGAACCTAAAAATCCAGGTATTGGCCCACTATTAGCATTGGCTGGAAAATGTTGGGTCCCAGCATATGGAAAGGGTAAAATCATCAATGAAAATGTCAGAAGACCAGTGGCCTAATATTGCCAGCAGATTTAGGGTGAAAACACGTTATCAAAGCTAGCAACTCAGGATTGGGATGATGTATGTACATTTGCTATGACTTTGCTTTATTACTATTTGCACATGGTTAATGCAGGTCTTTGTTACTATGTGTAGGCTGGAAAGTGGTGGGTCCCAGTGTGTGAAAAGAGCACACAAAAACAAAAAAAAATTGATGAAGATGTCAGAAGACCAACGGCCTAAAGTATCAGCAGATTCAGAGTGAAACACACACTGTGAGAGGAAGTATCCATTATTGAGATAACGTGCGTTTGCTCTAATTTTGCCATACACTGTCTTATTCGCACATGGAAACTGCAGGTCTTAGTTGCCAAGCATAAACTAAAAAGTGTCAGTCCCAGCCAAAGGAAAGGGTGAAACCATCAATGGAAATGTCTGAAGACCAGTGGCAAATTGATCAACAAATTTAGGGTGAAAACACTAAGTCGGATCAGGTAATACGGATTGAGAATGTCTGTGTACTTAGCGTTCCTTTGTACACGCATATGGTAAGCGCAGGTCTTAATTGCCAAGTATAGAATTTACAAAGGATCGTGTTCAGTAAACAAGAAAGCTGGGCTTAAGGTCTGTGTACATGTTTCTAGAATCAGAATGCCGCCTAAGTAGACAACACGAAAGTCCAAAGAGGAATACGAACGTTCTGCTCATAATTGTAATTTCCCTTGGGAACTGACGCGTTGTTTTACATGGTTTTGTTTTCTTCCATGCTCCGAATCTAGAACTTGTCTGTGTACACACGGCTGTGGCAGTCCTAGGGAAGAAAAATTGGCATGTAAGTTGCTAGTCAGTTGATAAGCAAAGCAAGCAAAAAATAAGAATTGAAAACGAAGTCCTGAAACTGCCCTAAATCACGTTCAATGTCAGAAAGTTTCTAACGAAACATCAGATGGAGGTGCCTTAGGCGGGAAATTTTTGTGATACTCCACAGTGATAGTACTATGAAGTCACTGAACAGGCCATGAATTGAACAGGCCATGAAACAGAGACGATTGAAGTCTGGAGACAAGATCCGCTTTGAAAAGTCCTACGAAATACTCGGTCAGAGCGAGAGATAAGCCCCATTTTAATCACGAGTTGCATTACGAAAATAGAATGGGCAGATAGAAATAGTTCACTTCGCTTAATAACAATCTGAATAATAGCAATTTTTCGCTTAATTGCATTATTTCCTACATGTCTTTCTTGGTTCATTAAGCAGTTACATCCGCGTGTTCTGGATCAAGCGCGCAGATTACCAACTTTGCGACACCTAATAGTCGTTGTCAATTCTATTTCTCGGCGTCATCACTCAGCCTAATGAAATTTTGCCGGCGCTTGGAGTGGCCACATGAGGCAACAGCCTTATGAATATTGAAGAGTTGACGCCTAGGTGCAGCGGCATCCTATGACAGGCTGTAGTCACAGGTTTACAATACAGCATGCCGAGCGAAAAATGATCATGCGAGAGTCAGTTTTCAGTTTGCACAGTCGGCCCCTTTTTTTAATCACACTTTGCTTAATCACAATGGCCGTAGTCACAGGTTTAATATCATGCCGAGCCAAAATGATCATGCAAGCGACGGTTTTCAGATATACAGTCGACCCCGCTTAATCACACTTTGCTTAATCACAATGGCCGCACAGTTGGAACAGTTTTCATACATCGGACTGCTGTATTTTGTATTTGAAGATCAATGGATAAATGCAACTCTTTTCTAATCGCAAGATCGCAACGCTGAATCGTCTGTAATTATTGCATACAGCCACCACGGCGCCATGGACACGAGAGATGATTGCTTAGAGACTCTAGGGACTAGTTTGTCATGCTCGCATACACTCATGCGCGCGCACATGCGCACATACACACACTTGCTCTTCAAGCTCAAGCAAAAGAAAACCCCTACTACGATGCCCCATTTACTCCTTCTTCCCCTGTTCCCTTTTTCATTCTGGATTTACCATGCCCAAAACTTGTATGACTTGATCATCGCTGAAGTGTCCCGGCGCTGACTGGAAAGGAGCTGGAGGGGGCTTCCAAACTCACGTCATTATACGTGCATTTATGCTGTTCTTCTTATAATTCACAATTCACATCAGATTCTAGTTGATAATCAGGAATATGATCATAATATCAAGAACTTTAATATTATTTTATGCGCATGTCTATCCCTGCCATAACGTCCACCTTAGCTCTGAACTTGAAAATAAGAGCGGTCTATATTACATTAGGCTAACATAATGATTTGCCGGTCTTCGCTTCATAAGATTGCTAAGTGCTAGTTACGGCTCTTATCTGTGACTGTCTGGAAAAAGTAAGGGATTTAAAGCTGTAGATTTTTTTTGCCCATGTCTTCCTGTAGTAAGGAAAAAAGGAAAATCCATGAGGACAAGTCAGGGTTATGAATGGCTAACAGACCGAGTTAGCCGTAAAATAGTGATTGATATGTACCTCTGCCATGGCGACATTTCTCGGCAAGGCCCGTCTAGACACTGCAGAAAGTATGTCTCGCTTCGGCGCCTTAGATCAGTGATGCGCGATACCTTCGATTCAGTTATCGATTGCAAGCATTGTTGCTGTATACTCGATACTCATGTGGATACTTTGAATTCCACTTTGACTTCGTTCTAATTGCATAATAGATTTTTTTTCTTGATAATCTAAACAGTTTGGCGTCATCTCTCTGCTTCCTCTTACTCATAGGCTTTCCTTTGGGTTTCAGTTTTTCTCCTCTATTTCTCTCTTAAAGAGAACGGAGTTTATGCAGCGCTTTCGGGCATGGGTGGCTTTGGTCTCATGATCAAATGTCACATGACATAATGCATCTCTCTAAAGAATGCGCCATTGCGCATTTTGGGTGAAATTGCATTCCAAGATTGTTTTAGGCAAACTGATCTAAAATCGTTTGGTGGTTTAGATTTTTGTATTTTGTGTGTGTGTGTGTGTGTGTGTGTTGGGGAGGGAGAATGTTGAATTACAAAGAATATGCCTTGGTGTGCAACTGTCTTACATCTCTCTTAGGGTTTGACATGGAAGACTGGATGCCAAAGTTCACACTCTTACATTAAATAACATTATTTATTTCCGTCATCACGTGGCGATGGCGGAGCACTGCAGAAGACTTCGTTCGGTCTCGAGAGTAATGTGTAGCTGACAGAGCTAAAGAGATAAAAATTAAATATGAAACTTTGTTCAACGTCATTAGGTGTCAGTAGTTTTTGTTTAGTACTCGAGTACTTTGATATCTGCTAGAATGTCGGTACTTAGTATCGATGGTGCCTACCTCTACCTTCATTGACGGGAACTTCGGGAAAACGCATAGCAATAGTGCAAGCTAATATAGTGAAGAGACGGAGATGTTATTAGACTAGACTTTTCAGTTTTGTTTTTTGTATTTGAAAGATTGGAATGTGTGGGGAAGCAGGAGTTAGTATTGATGGGGATAAAATATTATGAAGAGAAGAGAAGAAAGTGAGATTGAATGAGAAGGAGACTGGAGTTAAAGATTTGGACCATAATGCCCATTTCGTCTTGTGAGTTGTTTTCCTCTTCAAATGATTGGTTTAGGCGTCTGCCAACTGTCGTCGATCTGTTCATTGTTTTTGATATGCCCCCATCAGGCGTTGTGTGATGTATCTGTTTTTTTGATTACCATGATTGTTAGGCAAGGGGTTTGGTGGGGGGAAGGAGGAGGGGGTTACAGGAGAAATCGACAGTAGCAGAATTATTTTTAGATTCTCAACTCAGAGATCAATTAATCGTCTACGATGGCCATTCTCTTTACCTTGTGTAAAAAGATGATGTAAAATGACATGACTGCTTTATGCCTTTTTTGAAGGGGGCGTTGAGGTGATGGAGGTGGGCGATGATGGGGGGACGGGGGATTTTGACTAGCTACAACAGAAGTATTTGTTACGATTCTCAAGTCAGAGCTCTGTTTAATTATCTGTGTCCAAGCCCCCCTTCCTCGTACACCCCCCCCCCCC
>JAWQUT010000097.1:1446176-1511675 GCA_033807755.1 Ellobium chinense
TAATGAACATATCAAATTCGAATAAAATGTTGGTACGATGTGGAAAATTTGTTAATACAAGGCTAATGAATTGGAAATGGAGGTTTATTCCATGAAATCAAGTAAGGCTCTTTTGTCCATCTGGGAATTTCTCTGGTAGGGCAAAGTATAAAAGACTTTGGGAACCTCTCTGTGTGCTAGACTGTTGTCAGTGTTGTTTATGAATTTTTGTTGTCATGTGGTCTTCTGTTTAGTGCTTGTTGGCACCTCTTTGTGAGCAGAATGATAGACTATTTTCAAGTCACTAATATGCCTAAGGTTGGCGGTGCTGAGAATATGTAATGTGGAAATGATATAATTCGTCCTCTGTGTCCCTCTGCATTTGTGTTGTTCATGAGTTATTTTGGAGTGAAATATCATTACTCTATTGTAGTTTTAAATCTGGAAGGTAGAGAGGGGAAAATACTGGTAACCCTTTAAATGCTAGTGGTTGGGGGAGGGCTATCAGATGTGGGGAATGGAGGGCATGGAAGGGTAAAAAGTAAAAGTGAATAGGGAGGCGTGTGAGTAATCTTTTGCTCAGCATTTCTTAGGTAAAAATTACCATGCATCAAATCTGTCGAAGTTATACACAAGCTGATTTTGAATCCTTCATGTCTTAAAATCAGATTTACATATAAATCAAGAAAAATTGGAGTTTGGAAACTAGAATCTGAGGTTGCCATTGGATGCCTCTGATTCCTCTGATGATACAAATATGCTTTGCCTCGCCGATTTCCTGGGCCTTATTTCGCCAAGCCTGTTGGCAGAGGGCAAATTTGTCTGCCGCCTGTTTTTGCAAAGTAGAGGATTCAACCATTGTTGATGTTTAGAACTCCACCTTTTTTTTTTTTAAGGCGAATCTAATTTGTTATTGCAGGCATGCTTATGTCTTAACACTCAACATTAAGCCACTTTCACAGTGTTGTCTCCAGACTGCATGATCTTTGGGGCTGCCCTTTAAATCTTCAAAATCCCTCCGAAAATTAAATTGAATGTGTGCCAAACTTCCCTACATTGCTGCATTCCAAAGTTTGCATTACTTGAGAAAAATCTAAAATCCGTCTTAAGAACACCAATTTACGTTAAGGTGGGAATATTACCCCCAATCCTCATGCAGTCTGGAGAAAAAATTGCTTTCAGTATTTAATTTATCGCTAGGTTCACTCAGTAATTCAGTGAGCTTTACAATGCCTTGTTCTGCTTTCCACTTCTGATGTGGTCTTATATGATGACATTGATCACCTGATTCTCAGATCAGATCAGCACATGCAGCTTCAATTTTCATAGTTCCCATGTATTAAGCACCCAGATATTGAATAGTCTACCTGCCTTTGTTGACATGTTGTTATGTGCAGTTGGTACTTAGATTGCCTTATGGGGTTTTTGTTTTTCTTTTCCATTTGAGGAGCACTTTGGAAAAGACTTAAATAACAATGAGCTCGGAGTGTTCGCATAAAAATACTGACCCAATTCTAATGTTTACTGAAGTAGGTTATGATCTCAGTGACAGTACTGACCGATATTAAAAGACACTCGTGCCAGTTTTGCCAGGCACAATTTTTCTTTAAAAAGTTGCAGATCTCTGCCACTTAGAAATAGCATCCTGGCAAGAGTTAAAGATATAGTAGCACATGTGAGTCAAACTCATATGAGGCAGAACTTGGGAATTCCATTCTGATGCCAGCAGTTACATACAGTAAGCATTACTATATCTGAGTAATCAATAACACATATGTGAAGTGCTGGTTGCAGGGGATGTGATGTTGTCTTTAAGGTTCATTGCAAGCTACCTTTTCAGCAATATGTTATGGAAAACCTTGGAAGGGTCCAGAATTCTTGTTTGTTGTATAATTTCAATTTTGATAATTTTCCCAAACCGATTTTAACATTTTCTTCTCATGCTCTGATTATTTAATATGGGACTCTAGGGTAGTATTTTGTATGTAACACTATGTTGAATGTTGATGTCCTTTGTGTTTTTACATGGTTGCCTGCCCCGCAAGCTTGTTTGGCCTTTTGGTTATATATTGTATGTATTGTAAGAGAGTGTTTTGTTAAATTTGAGGCATGTCCATGTTGTTAATAAGAAAGGTGGATGGTTTGTTGTTATTTTTTTTGCGTGTGTGAGAGTGTGGGTGTATTAATTTGTATGCTCTAATCTTTGCAGAATAGCTGATGTTTTCTTGGTATTGGTATCTGAATTCCTTATACATGTTGTCACATGCGTAGTATATTTTACAATGCTGGTAGCTTAAAAAATGTCTATAGATTTCTGTTGGAGACGAAAGGAAATTATATTTTTGTTGTTGTTTTTTTTTTTTTTNGGGGGGGGGGGATCTTGAGTATGGGTGTTCAGATAGCCTAGGCATTTGATGAATGGAATGTACTTATGTACTTATATCCACTTATAAACACTGCGAAACTTTGTCTGCAATAACTGTGGTTTAGGAGGCGATGTTTCATTTGATCAGAGTGGTGTGAATATTTGATCATTTGAAGTTGATCAGTTACACATTTGAAGAGAATTTCATGTTTGGTGCTTTTTGCTTTATATTTTGGTCTTCTTCAAGTACTATTGAGATATGTTATTGTATGTTATGTTCTTAGAAATTCTGCATGGGCTACAGATTGTGGATAGCTATCTTGTTTCAATAAGACAATAATATACTTTGTGAATATCACAAATATGATTAGCCTGTTGAGCATAGTGGTGATTAGCAGGAGTGACATGGGTCTTAGCTGCCACAATGCACTCTTGTGTTAGTATGCTGTGCGCCAGTTATTGCAAATGTGTTCTGGATTATGAAATGATACCTCCCACTAAAATGCGTTTATTCGGCACAGGCATCCCAGACTTTGGTTGCCATCTTACTGCATTGCACAGTTACCTATGTGAGAAGTCTTCCTGCATTGTTTGTCAAACTCTGTAATAGGCATACCAACAGAGAGCTCATTTTATTCATAAATTCAGTTTTTGTTTAATCTCATACATAGATTATTGAGAGATTCCATTCATGTTTGATCTGTTTTAAACAAATTGAGCTTGAAACATGAAAATGATGTTTTTTTAAAGTAAGCAAAATTACGGCTGGAAAGAGCAATTGACTTCACCTTATTTCTAGTCAACTGAGTGACATTCTGAGTCCGCTTTCTACATTATGAGATGTGGAAAACCATTCAGCAGTTTATGACCCAGAGTTAAATCTAACTTTCCACAGGGTAACTTTTCAGAGTCCAGAGCACATATTTGGGTTTGTCCCTACTATGTTATGTCACATTTAGTATGAATGTGTGTCAATATTTCTCTGAGACAGGCATGCTGCTGTCTTTTTTCAGGGGTACTACAAAGACACAGTGGAGTTCTTCTTTGACACCCGTGACAGATGCAAGCTGTTCTGGAAGAGATGTATAGAGCACCACGCATTCTTTCGGTGTCAGGTTGTGGCCAAGGTTCCTCGCAATAAGACAAGAGTTGTCAGTCGAGGCTCTTCCTTCCGGTAGGTCATTTGTGGTTGTACTTCTTTTATTTTGAAACATTTCATCTTTCTAATATTGTCAGTGTTTTTCCTGCTGGAAACACCATGGAGGTTTCTCTAGAATGCAATGTGTTCATACAAGATTCTTCCAGAAGAAGTTATGGCATATGAAATTAGAATTCATCTATGTCAGTTTAGATTCCAAAAGACCACAGGCTGGTTGGCGTATTTGTGACATGCACTAAATCATTGAGCCCTTTGTTCTAATAGGCTTGCTGTGTAGTCAACTATTCAGTGAGTGAGTGACATGGAACATGAAAAGAAGAAGTCTGATAACCTGTGGCACAAATAGTGTCAAGCTTTAGGCTTGGAAGTATCATTATCCTGATTTTCACGGGGACCATTTTGAAGAAATGTCACACTTAATGTAAGTGTGCAGAGTTTTTACAAGCACCGTTGAGGGACTTGTGGATCTCACCTTGTAACATGCTACTTGGGCGGATCATCAGATCAGATGCGGGCAGCTGCCTGCCTCTTTGATGTTCTCCCCATTCATTTTTTTCTCATTAGAATAATTGCTGGACCTTTGGTCCTGACCAGTGAAAAATGGCACCATGCAGCAAAATACTAGGAAGTGAAAGATCAGTGTCTGGTAGACTAATGTCTAGATCCAACATATGTCTTGTTGTTATGTATTCTTCTGTCAGACAAAATTTGATTTAGTTGGGCAGGATATAGACCTTTACGAGACCAAATGTCCTGCAGCACATGTCAGTTATACTTGTTTTATATTTCACAGATACTGCGGTAGGACACAGAAGCAGCTGGTAGAATTTGTCAGGGAAAACATTGGGAAACGCCCTCATTTTGAAAGGTAAGTCTAGATATATGTCCTTTTTTTAGGATGAGGATGTGGGGGGGTGTTCAGGCTGTATGTTTTTCTTTTCGAGTTGAAAACGGCTATGATTAAATCATTCAAATCTAAATGAACCAGCGTGAATGAAATTTAGCAGGCAGTGTGAGCTACTATTCTTTTTTCAGAACCGAAGAGCATTTTTCTAAAATTCGATCTGAACGCTTTCGACTCATAGGAAAACATGAAAGGAGAGCTACTCTAAGCAAAGTGAAGCATATTCATATTTACTTTATTTTAAAATGCCATAACCTGTAAAGGAATACAGAACTGAAGTTCACTTTTGATATCGTAAATGAATTAATAAAGAAATGCATCTCTGTAAAACTCAATGAAAACGCACCTACTGAGTTTTGGAAACCACTCTTCACTTAAAAATTTCTGAATTCTTTTATGCACAAAGTTTCTTTCTTTCCCCTTTTTTAACTGGAACAAATAACACTTTTTTTGGGGTTCTTTTTTTTAAAAATGACATCAGGAAAGAAACCATGATCTGTCATGCCCATCGTTGGAAATCTGCCAAAAAATTTCCATTTTAAGACACATATGGGTTGTGGATATATGGGTTTCCACTAGTGGCTAACATAACACTGATATTTGAAACAGTCCCAACAGAATATATGTGCTCTTCAGGAAGAACAAGTGAAAAAAAAAAATGGTGTCAGATATTGAATACTAAGGGCAGACTTGATGTGTGTTGATTTTTGTTGAAATGAAGCCAAAAGCAAAACTACTCTTGACAAAGTTTGACAAATTATAGCACATGTGATCAGCTTTGATTATTATTAAAATGAAACCAATAATTAAATTTCGTTTCCCTAGATTTTAACAAATTAAAACACAGGTGATCTGCATTGATTTCTGTGGCACTGAAACCAGCAAATAAATTACTTCTGCCCATATTCAACAAAAAGCACTAAAAATGAAAATCCAAGTATTGTAACAGGAAGTTTCAGTGCATTTGTGGAAATGCCCTTCAATAATTGGGTTGAGGTTGCAAAACTGTAATAAGAGTTTGTGTCAGGTAATTGTTGTGGAAGTATTATATTCTGCTTTCACAAATTATTTTAGTATTCTCATGAGCTGTAGTGCGTCTAATGGGCTTCTAATTCATTAAAAGCTTTTTCTGGTGAAAATCAGCACATTGATCTTCAAAGAAAACTTACTTTGTTTAATATCAAAACCCATTAGATGCTTTTAAAACTTATCCACTTCTGTGATAGTTTTTTAGGGTTAAATTATTCCTAAAAGTGCAGATTATATTTCTGTGTGGAAAACATTATTGTGACCCCATTACTGTAACATAACCTGGCAATCAAGGCCACACTGTTTCCATCTCTGGAAGACTGCGAGAGCATCACTTTACATACAAAGCAAGTTAATGAAAGCCTTATCATCTGATGGTTGTATAGCATTCTGATACCTCTATTTTTAAACTTTATAGTCCGGGAAAAGTTTGACCTGTTGGCTTGAATTTTGGAACAGCGCTACTGCTGTTATGCCTTTTTGTATTCTTATCATCCTGGTATTAAGTGTTCCAGACCTTTTCAGATTGCAAAATTGTGGAATTCACCATCCAGTGTTTTTGTTTCCAAAAATTATCTGGATTTCTTGCTTTTAGAAATGTTGTGTTATCTATGAGTGAGAAAAATCCAGTGCAGTCTTGAGTCTAATTTTTTTGTAATGTTCTCATAGGCTATGGTAATGAAATCAGTTCTACGGCCTCTTGTTTTTCATAGTCTTCGTATATGCTTTTATATGCTTGGGTAATGAAGAGGGACCTTTTGAACCACTAAATAACCCCAATGAGGTTGCAGATTTGCTCGTCAATGGTTGTCTTATACAGTGTTTTTCCATATGTTTTACACTATTATGGACATGAGAAATGATGGTTGCAGTCACCTTAGGCAAGTGACTATTCAAAACATGAATAGTCATTTCTGAAACCTGGCAGGGAACATGATAATACAGCTAGTAGTCACCAGACTAGATTCAGCTGTATCTGATCTTGATTTTTTTTATGGCTCACAGTACATGATATACTACTTTTTGAGTCCCAATGATTACTCTTATATTGTTTAAGGTAAAGGTGTAGGAATAGAGATTGTAAACTACAGACATAATAGTAGTATGTGTAGATGGTTATATTTGTGCTCTTTCTTCTCTCCCTGCTTTCATCATGGATCTTAGGACGTAAGTTTGTTATTGATTTAATGTTATGGATTGTTTGATATGTAGCAAAGAAGATTACTGGCTTCACAGTAACTGAAGCTGTCCAGTCACAAGCTAGTGGGATTCAATACAGCTGTTGATCATTTATTGCCATAAATCTGATGTTAGGATAAAGATTATGAGAGGCTCTTTAGGTTTGAGGGCACAGAATGGAAAGACATCAGGATGGAGGAAGATTTATGCACTGGAAGATTTGGCATTTTTTTTTTTAATGAGTTGTGTTTTAGAATTTTCTTTCTTGTTTTTATTCTTTCAAGACTTGATGTAACAGGACAAAACACAGCACACTCAGAAGCCTTTTAAAGTGAAGTTAGTGTTGAAGCTCACTAACAACAGAGCCCTAGGTCACTGAGTTCACTTAAAAATCTTCACTTCCGGCTATGAGTTATCAGAAGTGGAACGAACCTCTGTTAGACCATCTTGATGTTTTATACATACTTGAGGAGAGATTGGCCCTTAGCAATATTTGTTCACACTATTTTGCATTTGTATGTTTTGTTTGTGAAGGGACAAATTCAGAAATGGTTTGTTTTCACTTCTCAGATCAACCAGTGGTCGTATATCAAGTCGCAGCGCCAGTGTCACACCCAAGATCTCCTCCAAGCCAGGCATGCACTCTTCCTCTGCAGACCTCCACACCAGTTCAGGCTCTCGCTCCAGTGGTTCTCATATTTTGGACAGTAATCACACGCCAGGCAGTGGCGTCACGCGAGACCACTCGGGCACACCTCACAGTGCTATGAGGGTGGAGTCTGTTGACGTGCACAGCGATAGCTCCATGTCAGGCTCCAGGTCACTCAACTCTCCGCGGTTAGAGCATGGCCTGAGCATTGACCAGGATGTCATCGAGGCCGTCAACGCCAGGACAGAGGGTGCTATGACAGATGACGAGAACGAAGACACCAACATGAAAGACAGCAGGGATACCCATGGACGGGAACAGATGACGCATGTGGCTTCCGAAACCAAAGGTGCATCTTCTCTTTATTCTCCTGAACTGAGCTCTCCTGTTCGTTATGTTGGTCTGTATTCTGAAGTGGGCTCACCAGTCTACCAGGGGGAAGGGGATGGTTTTGCTTCCCCTGATGTGGATATTACCTCCCCTGGCTCTGACAGGGCTAGAGTTGTGTCCCGTGCTGGCTGTGACTCTAAGGAGGTTGCAGATCAACCTCCTGGTGATGACCACATTTCTGCCCCTGATTCCTTTGGGGGCGGTGGCCCGAAGACTAACATCAGTGATAATTCTGTGTGTCCTGGTGGTAGTGTACCTGTTAGTGATCAGAATAACCAAGTATCCAGACCTAACCTTGATCTCAAGCTTACTAACACAACATCATCTTCCTCACCTGCCTCATCAGCCACCTCTTCTGTAGATCATGAACACACCAGACCTCGGGCTCCTCCACTTTCTCACCTGCATCACACCAAAAAATCTCCCTCTTCACCAAGGTCACCTCCCACACACTCCTCAAAACCTGTCTCCAGCACACCTTCACAAGACAGCACCACCACCACCTCCACATCCAGGTCACCCACCCCACTAACTATGTCAGCCAGTCAAAATGCAAATGACCTCGTTAGTGAAATCCCCCGTGAAGCTATGAAAGCCAAACCAGGTGATAGCAGTATATCTGGTGGTGTCCCTGTGAAGCATCCCAATGTCCCCCCTGATGTGAATGTTAAAGGTTTAGAAATTGCTCATGAATCTAAGAAGGTAAGTTCTGTTGATGTGGGGCAGCATGGACAACAGGCCAAAGGGAAAGAAGCCGACTTTTCACCACCATATCCATCACCACCACCGCCACTGTCACCGCAGTACTCAGAAGACGATGTTAAGAGGAGCCTGGCTGCCAGCCCCAGCTCATGTGTGACCGACACAGCCCAGAGTAGACAGGATCAAAAGGTGAGACTTTCCTCTAGAGTTTCATCCTTAGATTCAAATAGAAGTAGTCCAGTTTCTGATGTTAAGGAAAAGTCTTTTACCAGCATTTCCCCTAAGCCCTCTGCACAGGCAAGTGAAACAATAGTGGGCAAGGTAGGCACAGAAGATGCTAAATCTCCAGCCGAAAAGATGGATGCAAGAGAAGATGAGAGACCAGGGCAAGGGAGAGGAGGAGCAGAAGGCAGCAGTCCATCCAAACCAGAAAAGGTTGATCTCAAGAAGACTTACCCCAATGGTAGATTGGTTGGGGCAGGTAAACCAGAAAAAGAACAATTGACAGCTGAAGCTGGGACATCCAGAAAGCTGTCAGCAGGTACAGATCTAATTGAGGACATTCCCTATGTCCTGCACAGACGGCTTGATGGACACAAAGAGGAAACCACTTTGTACAAAGTATCTGAAGCTGACAAACTAAAGAGACAAAGAAGTTCAAGCCCAGCCACCAAGGGTGCTCCTTTGTCTTGTCTGCCACATAAAAAGCCCAGCATGGAAGACTCAGGAGATGAGAGGTCTAAAAGCTTAGAGCGAAGGAGCTTTAGTCCAGAGACCTCAGTAGATTCTAAGCTTGACAATATGTCTGCCAGTGGCAGCATTAGCAGTGGAAGCATGAAAAGCAGACCATCTTCAGATAAATCTCCTCCTTTGGGCAGACGTTATGAATTTATAAATGTCCATAAGCTACCTGCCAGAACTAGCTACTCTTCAGTAGATGATACCACAAGTCCATCTGGAGAACAAGGCATACTCAAGCATCTTGAGCAAGGTGCCACTGCAAAAGGTGGTCAGGCATCCGCATCTGCAGAGGATAATAAAGGTGAACCACCAGTCAGCACAGAGCAAGATGTATCCAAGGATCAAGAGAAGTTGGAGACCAAAGCTGAGACACCAGTTGAGAAACCAAAGGATTCTGATAAGGATTCCAATGAAGTGACTGCTTCACAGGCTCAGGAATCTGTATCGAAACCAGACCAGGAACCTGAGAAAGAAAGTGAGTCTGGAAAGCAGCCATCACCAAAGGAATTGAAAACTCAGGACTCAAAATCCTCAGGGCATGATGTTTCCACACAAGAGGAAACAAATGAAATGAAAGATGGCGCTTTGAAACAAACAGCTGCTAGTGACACATCAGTATTTAATGATGGAGTTCAGTTCTACAGTCCCAAGATACCAGGCACCCAAAGATTCAAGAAATTCATTAATACATCAGCATCAGATGAGTCTCCTGACTCAGCTGCTGCTGGAGCTGGAGTTCATCCTTTTGTTTCCACCCCTTCCACTTCCTCTGATAATGTATCTGACATGGTTCTTGAGGAAAAGAAGCAGAAATTGATGGACTCTTCATCAAGACTTCAGTTCTTTGAAGTCTCCAAACCTCAGCCATATCATGGGCGTGATACAACTGATTCCGTCTTTGGTCCAGCTCCTGAAAGTTCTAAAGGTGTCCCAACGACTTTGCCTCTGAAGTCTAACCAGACCAAACCAGCAGACCTTCCCCTAAATACTTTTGGGAAGCCTCAATCACCAGGCTTTGCCCCAGGTGACGAAGACAAAAGTGCCCAGATACCAGGTGGCAAATTACCTCAACAACGTGCCCCAGCGCTGTCAGTGGCTGGTAGAACCTCAACTTCTAGCACATCATCCAGTTCTGAAACTAATCAGTTTCTCATTGATCTACCATCTCCAGCTGCAGCACTCTTTTATAGTGATAACGAGAGTCCCCCTCCTTCCCAGTCTGAAGTAGATGAAACTGCCAAGACCGGATTAACTTTCTCAACATTCAGACCAGATCCTGCTGAAGAAGCGATGTTGAAAGGTGAGGAAGGATCTAGAGATAAGTTAAAGAGCAACAGATGGTCTTTACAGAGTGTTGAAGAGGACGAGGAATCTGCAGACATCAAAGTTATAATGGCTGAAGGCGTTGTGGAGAAAAGTGCTCTCAAGAAGAGGACTGCTGAAGAGGGAGACAGACCAAGAGAGCCCAAGAGAGTGAGCTGGCATGAGGAGGGTGATATTCAACACAGCTACCACAGTGATATCAGTATGACTGCCCAGCGCAGCCCTGTGGGTGAGTGTGATCCAACAGCAGCGTTTGGAGAGGGCACTAGAACAGTGGATTCTGGAGATATTCTAGAGACACTAGAAAATCTTCGGCGACAGAACTCAGAGAGTGACATGACCAATTCTGGAAGCTCGGTCAGTTCTTCTGATGATGGAAGTGACATGGAGACAGAGAGCAATGCAACACAGGTTTACCTTCGGTATGCAGCTTCCAAAGGTCTGAGTCCACCTAGTAAGGATGGCACTACAGATTCTGGTGTGGGAGGTATGAGTGAAGGTAGCCGAAGCCAGGGACATGAAGCATCACCCTTGGAATCTCTGGAGCGACTGGGGTCCATGGAAGGCAGTGGCAGCAGCTTTGGGGGCAGAAAATTCAATTTACAGGATGAACCTCATAAACTGCATCAAGACAGTTCACCTCTGGAGCCTTTGGAAAAACTACGTGGGCTTCGAGTAGATAATTTTGATGATGAGGGAGAGGCTGATGACGAAGATGATGAACCAAATTTCCCACCACCGCCTCCAATTTTGGATCTTCCTGAAGAAATGCTGGCTTCATATGAAAGTGATTTGCCTCTTCCTGATCCACTAGATTGTTTACAAGGAGCAACATCCTCTACCAGGACTTCAATTATGACTTATTCCAGTGATAGTGATAATGGAATCAAAACAGCATCTCGCAGCGCCAAGTCCAAAAGAATTAGCCTGGACCCTCTGGCCAGCTTAGAATTTGGTGATCTTGTGGCAGACATAAACTACACAACCAGTGAAAGTGAAAGCGATTTTGACGCTGATGAAGCCAATCTTCAACTAAGAAGAATGTCAGCAAGCGGCATTGCAAAGGATGTTGCTGGACTGGCTTTGAGCGACCCAAGGGAGAAGTCATCTTCTGAACCTAAGAAAGTACCCTCAGTTAGCAAATCTGTACCATCCAAGGTTCAAAAGGCATCAGAAAAGCCAGAAGTTCTCCCGAAACCACCTCGTCAGCATCCTCTGCCAGCTCAAGGTGCTCAAGGGGGCCCACAGTCGACACATGTTGTTCAGAAATCTCAACCACTGCCCCATAGAGCAGGTCCACCTCCTCCTGTGCATCCTAAACCCCAGCCACCACCAGTGCACCCACGGCCAGGGCCCATCAGGCAGCCACAGATGGGCAAAGGAAAGCATTTTGATCGAACCAGACACAAATCATCCTCGTCCTCTTCCTCATCGTCTTCAGAACCACGGCACCCAACTCCTCCATCTCATCATCACAGTTGACACCAATTCATGGTTTACTGTGTCCCTTACTCTGTGATCCTAATCACTTAAATTATTAAAACCTAAGATAAATTGTTCTCTGTACAGCATGTTTTGATATTTTGGAGATGTTGATCATGGATAGAAATGGATGCTAGGCATCATTCCCAGATTTCTAATCTTTCATTCTTCATGCATTGAGCTAAAATATTCTGTAACTTTCTGTTTTTACCAGCTGTAATTCTGATATTGTATGGTTGTTAGTACAGTCAGCTCCAGTCAATCGCAATCTCCTCGGCTAAACTTTCATTCGATCACAACATTTTCGGGAAACAAAATATTTGATACTATATACGCTATATAAATAAAACTCAGCTAC
Organism: Ellobium chinense; assembly: GCA_033807755.1. NCBI lineage: Eukaryota > Metazoa > Mollusca > Gastropoda > Ellobiida > Ellobiidae > Ellobium > Ellobium chinense. The sequence continues at coordinate 1,458,437 of JAWQUT010000097.1, forward strand.
AAAAGCCCAGCTTAATCTCATGCTTTGCATATTTGCAATTATTCCTTGCTGTCATGGAGTTGCGATTAAGTGGATTTGACTGTACATTTGTTTACACATTGACAAAATGGAACTCCATGTCCGTTAAAACTTCAGTGTATAAGCATGTGCTATTATACTACTAAGGGCAAAGGGGGAAAATATTTGACCAGTCTATTTTGTACAGGATAGATTCTTAGAACAGAGTAAACACTACAAGATAAGATTAGCCTTATTTATCCATTTTGGAAATTTTGTCTTGAACAAGTACATAGCAGAGAATGCATTAAACAGTATTCATTGACTGCAAATCTTACTGGCGCTTATACATTTTTAAATACCTTTATTCCAAATTCTTAGTGAAAAAAAATATCAACTAAGTCAGCATGCTCATTACGAAGTTGATAAGACACTCCAAAACATTTCAGAATTGCTACTTTAGGCGACATGCATTAATTGCAGTGTTACCGTACGAGAGTGTAATTAGAGTTTTTAGATACAGTAATCTGCCACAAACATTTTCAGGGGCAGTTGTTATGGGGTGATACAAGCCCTTTAAACAGATTTTGTAATAACCATATAACGAATCAAAGTCGACTGTTACTTTTAGAGTTGGAGCGTGTTTCGGAAATACACTAGTTTTATATAAAGCATGTTCATAATAAATGTATGTGCTAATGCAAACTATATAAGTAGAGAGAAGCAGGTGTGGGGATGAAATGAAAGGTTGAAACAAAAAATAGGTAGATAACTTTGACAGGCTTTGATCACATGCAGCCTGCAGCAATAGCTGCGAGATAATCACTGTAAAGCATTACCCCTAGATTTATATGACAATCTAATTCTTGTGTGTGTGTGTCACTTAGTCACCAGCAAGACAGTTCGAGAAATCTGTTAGAAGTGTATAGTGATATATATAGAAGCATTGTGGTGATACCAAAGAGAATGTTATGTAGCGTTGGACACACTTGTCTCACAAAATGAGATTTGGTAACTTCTGATTTTGACCGGAGAGGGAAAGGCGTAATCTCGAACAACGGTGGCTGTCGTAGGGTTCCATTTCAAACAGGGATCGCACATTGTCAGTTTGTCAGACATGAGCTGGTAATTGTGTACCAACATTTTAAAGTGTAATTCTGAATTTTGCAGACAGGAGTTGCCAATTCCATGTCAGGAGCAAACTTTGAAATCCATATACCATTAGTTATGTAAAAATCCAGTTTTGGGCTGTTTTGACTTCAGTATTGCTTTTCCTCACTACATGATGAATAGTATACTTGGGGAGTCAGTCTGATGTGATCTTTTTCAGAGAATCTAAATTTATAAGAGTACTGAGAATCTGTTTTACTTATGTGTATATGTTTTCAAGTATTTTCAGCGGTTGGAATGATTGTGCAACATGCAGAGAGATACTTATGGTTGTTTTTTGTTGTTTTGAAGTCTGGCATGTCCAGTTTTATAACTCACTTTTATTTAGAGCAAGATGAGAGAGTGAAAATATTCGGTCGTTATTATGTTGCGGTAATTTTTTCAGGTAATTAACTGCTTTTCTAGTCTACAAAGCTGCTGCTTGTACTTGTAATTGAAAGCTTCTGCTAGTAATTGCACTGGTGCTTTTTTCTTTAAATTGAACCATCTGGCTTTTCTTTCATGTTAAAGAGACGTTCAGTATCATGCATTGTCATATTTTACAAAGGTGCAATATCTGTTTTTATGGTTTGCAATAATTGCATTGATGTTTTATGCCTTTAAATTCATGTGCAATATTTTACATGAGGGTCATGATATTGTTTTTTGGGTTGTTCTTTTTTTGGTACTTACTTCTTTACTTGTGTAGACACAAGTGCAATATCGATATCCAATATCTTAGAGCTGTTTGCTGTGTTCACGTTTGCATTTTGACTGGCAAACTATTCTCAGTTCATTTTGTAAGTCTCACCTACTGATATATGTTTCATTCAGTGAAAATATTACCCTATGTTCATAAGTTATTGTATTTGTACTTATTTACTACAGTAAAGAGCCACTGTTCTCGTTTAAGTTTCTGACGATCTTTTTTTTTTTTTCACACTGAGTACAGGGAAATCCCAGATGGTAACATGTTTTGTATACAGTGCAGTTGAGTGATCAGCTTTCAACATTGGTTAACTCAGAAACCAAGATTATTTTCAATAATACTTTTTTGTATACAGTTTTAGTGGATTAATATAAGGGTGGATTTGCCCTTTTGTCCTGGTTTTTTTTTTTTAATTTATTGGAGGGTGGAGGATGGGGATGGCCAAGGCTTAGTGAGAATAGAGACTAGCATTACAAGTCTGTTTTACTCAAAATACTTAAAACATTTAATGTATTTGATGCTCAGATATCATTCTCAAATAAAAGGAAAAATAAAAGAACCAGCAGATGTTAAGCTTTACAGATAAACAATACAGTTCGGCAGATATGTCGCCCTCAGCAAGAACTGTAAACACGTAGAACAAACAAACAAAACAGGCAAGTAAATAACAAGCAAAAATGGATAAAGAGCCCTGAAAATGAATAAAACCGAAGGGANGGGGGGGGGGGGGGGGGGGGATACTGCAACACGTTAGAGAGCACAGTGGTCATAATACAAACACATAGAATAGCATCGAGCATATATATGTAGGTACATACTATTACAAAACGAAACGCATAATAAAGTCATGATGATCTCAGGTGTTGAACAATTCCTTCATTGTTCTATGTTATAGACATGAGTTCATAAAGCACAAAGGATGAGTTAATCAGGCTTGGCTGTTGTAATTGGCTCAGTCCCAAACATTATCACCGATGAAAAGTTCAGTGTTTCCCTATTCACAGTTTTGTATTGTTGGGTCATTTGATTATGGATCAACAGTTACACTCAAATAACTTATCTCCATCATTGTAGCTGTGCAGTCAGGATGAAACATAGGGATGACCAATCTTTTATTTGAAGTCAGGTATTAATAGTCTTCATGGCTGGTTTAGTTCCCGCCTTATAGACTCATATTTATCTTGTGAACTAAGAAAAGGCTTTTGGGGAACCATTTGCCTTATTTAACAACAGATAGAACCCGAGATATTTGAAAAAGCAAAATTTAGACAGATTCATGCTATTGAAAAGGTCGTTATTCAACAGTTAGTTTCAAATGCCCTCTATTTTGAAGTTTTGATTAAAGGTCCTAGGTGAGAAGACCTCCCCTATCTTTCCTTCACTCAAATAAGTTTGGGATTGCAGGGTCAAGATAGTGCTTCAAAATCGGTTCTACTGTTCATCTGCACTTCTCCATCTTTACTTATTTCAGTAGCAGCATTGGATAAATACTTTTCTAGTCTGAGATAATTACTCCCTGGTGTACAGAATTTTGACACTTTATGGACCAGAAATCAACTCGCTCATCCTTTTTCATTTCACAGACCACATAACTCTAGATCAGGCACGTCTGTCTATCACAGTTGGGTTTTTTTTTTTGGTACTGTGTAATTTGTTTTTTTCCTACGAGGAACTAATTTTCCCGAAGAGACGGAATTCGTCGATTTAATTTTCGCGAGTGGGAGATACTCGTTATGATGTTCTCAAGTGAGGATCAGAGATTGGATTGAGAGTACTCTGACGTAATATTGCAGTACTGACAGGCCTTTTTTCAAGTAAAAGTTCGCGAAAATTAGATCCTCGCGTAAAAGAAAAAAAAGCCCTCAAGCATAATCACCATAGACATGCAGTTGAAGGATGGCCATAGACCATCTTCTGTCATCTATACCAGACAACATTTGTCCTTTCCCAAAGAGTGCCTATCGTTTTCCTAAAAGTCTAATATTCGTCAGTGCTTAGTAGGATATGCTCTCAATGAATTTGTGCTGCACGGATATATTATTTAACCTTAATAATTATAACCAGACGCTTTTACAATCACAACAAGATAAAGATGTCTCTCTTTCGTGCGCTTACACTCTTTGATGGTGTTCTTTGCAGGGTTTTGTTGGAAACTCAAAACAACGGTGTATATTTTTTTAATATGGCTCAAGCAGTAATTCTCTCGATGACTGATAGTGATTTCTTATCACATTATCATCAGAATTTTTCTTCTATTCCATACTATACATCCAAGCGTCAAAATGGATTGCATGTTTTTAGTGTAGGCAGGGTACAAAAATCATGTTGCAAAATTGTCAGTTCTTCTTTTTTGAGTATGATAATGTCCACGGTCCGTGATAATGCCCTCAGTCCATGTTTATTTAGTTACTGGTTTTAAAAAATATATTCTTTCATTCACTTCTTTACAAAAAGTTGGCATAATTGTCAGTGTGGTTGTTTTTTTGTGGTTTTTTTTGTTGTTGTTGTTATTATATTGTCTGTTGGTTTCTGTGAATTGTAGAGGTAGTTGATACAAACAAGATGAGAACCATTGTTTTCCATTTCTGTTGCAGTGAGACACGCTCTTTTGTATATATCACACGTTTGGAGCAAGAGAGATAGGAGTCTCCCATTCCATAGTAAAGGGTCTTTGAAACATCGCATGGTTATTATGTTTTGTCAGACTTTTGACAACCTTCATTTATATTTTAACAGTGTCCCTGAAATAGAAAATTGTTTCAATTTTCAAGGTTAAACGGGTTTTTTTTTACCGTTTAGTACATTACTTTTGTTGACATTTAGAGGGAATCAAATACTCTGTCTGAAGGCTAGCGGCGGTAGAGTCCTATATTTCTTGCTGTTACCCGTTATCTCGATGCTGACTTCATGCTGTTTATTTAAATGGAAGTAACACTATTCAGTCTTGTGAGTTCTTACATAAATGCCGTATCCATGTATCAGCATGGGCCGTGCATGACGAGAATTTTTTTGTTGTTGTTGTTTCTGCATTTGTGAGACTGTCTCATGTGGACCTTGACCCCTCTGCTTACAGATCAACCGCTTAACTGCAATATTCCTGAAAGTGACGTTCATTTAAACACACCTAATACAAATCTAATGGGGCCCATTAAATCATTTCGTTTTATGCATATTTCGGAGTATCTGTGATAAGGAAAGGAAAAGGGTGTTGTTCGCTTTAGTCTAGTTCAGTCCCGCAGCCAGGATCCTGCATCACTGCCATTGGTTGATAATGAATAGCATATCTTTTGTGTGGTCTTCAATTAAGTTAAGGGTGGGGGTTACCTATGCAGGGGATGATTTATTACAATTGAGAGACTGGAGGGGGGAGGAGGCTTAACCAAAAACAAAACAAAAATAGGGTGACAGAAGATTTAGACATTTTTATTCTTGTTTTTCGGATTAATGCAAGTTGCATTCCATAACAAGCATAATAAATTATTAAAGACGGTATGTGGACTTGTATATGTAATATCGCTAGTTTCACATTATGCACTTTCGTCATAAACGTGTTCGGGTATCATACACTCCATTAAGGCACTTATGGGAGCATTGCAGCAAGGCGTCGAGAAACAACTTTTCTGTTAGAGGAAAAGGTCCCAGCTGATTTATTTATCATGGAATGAGTCAATGACAGAAAATGTGCACGTTACATGGCAAGTGATTTGCACTGTAAATGGCATACTGTATTTTATGTATTTGTAACATACTTCAAGTGTATTTTAACCTACCGTGTTGTTATTCAAATGACATAAATGCTACATCCTTTCATGTGAATTCACTAACCACTTTTAGAGGTTTGGAATAAAGAATGATATCAAAAGATGAAAATCCTGGCATTTACTTCCTCAGTGTAATACTTTTGGGCTTGAATGATGAAAATATGTGTTCCACCCGTGCTGGACCAAAATCGATCTAAATATTTTTTGCCTGTGTTGTAAGTGTTGCAAAACCCAAAGCTGTTTATAACAGGTGTTGCATCTAGTTTCAAATCGTCAGTTTCTTATACGTGAGAAACTTTAATTTCCTTCATTTCAGAAAAGTAATGCCTCATTTTTAGGTACGATTTGCCTTCTCAGTAAACATCTCAAATCTCACCATATACCATTTAGCTTTACTCACTGGCACATTTTTAGGTACGATTTGCCATCTCAGTAATCATCTCAAATCTCACCTGCCTCATTTTTAGGTATGATTTGCCTTCTCGGTAAACATCTCAAATCTCACCATATACCATTTAGCTTTACCCATTGGCATGTACAACAGAACACTGATATACATGTATATGTTTATAAAGAAGAGTCCAGGGCAAAGTACTTATTTAATTCTTTATAAAAGCAGAACTCATAACCATTGATAAATGTAAAGCAGGACAAATGAAAGTTTTCTTCATGTTCGTAACATATTTTAATTTCCAGAAAGTCCTTTACAAATCTGTTATGTTGTAAATTCAAGTATCTGATACGAGTTATGAAAGCCAAAGCTTCGGTCAGTAGGCACGTACCCTCAGAATCTTAGGTTTTACTATTGATATAATAACTTTTCATTGCAAATGAACTGCTTAAAATCAGGACACAGTGAATGAAAAGGGCAAAAACAAGAAGAAAGCTGATCAGCAAATGAAAAGTTCCTCTCCGCCTACTGATATGACAGACGGCCAAGCAATCAAAACATAAACATTGCAGTATAATCAAAATTGCTTAAGGGAGTGCTAAGAGATAGTCAGTTTAGGATTTCAATCCAAACAGTTTGTAAACCTCCAGAAAGCAAGAGAGGGATCTCTGGGGAGAAATGGTTTTCTGGGTATATCTTGGAAGAGCAGAGATCTCCATCAGAAGAAACCCTTGGGAAATTGATGAGCATGGAATACAAAAACATGCTCATCTTGTCCTTTTAGAGTTCATAGGAGTAGAATTCAATCAAGAATGAGCTCTGAACATAAAAATGACAGTCAGCGCAAATGAAGTTGGACAAAATTAAACTTTGACAAGAAAATACTAGACTAGATTTTTTTTATCCACGAAAACCAGAGATAAACAACTTTCCCAAGGTAGTGTGCACGTTTCGTAACAACATTTGCTAGAACACTCCATTAGAATCAGTGAAATTGATAATGCATTGTACATGAAAAATGAAACCTATTTTCAGAAGTCATTTCACAGTTGTATTGCTTGGCGATTTGGTTGTCTCGACTTCTGTGCTCTAACAGACATATGATGGACTGATGAAGACAGGTCATTATTCACAAACATCACACAATGGAATGACAATCATATTCAACTAATTCTGTATTTCCTGATGCAACATTCACTGTATCTTTGTCCAAGAACTAAACTTATATACAAGATGGAGACTTTCCAATGAGCTAAGATGGAATTAATTCAAAAACAAAAAAAAAAGTATTTAAATTCACTGACTCATCTTGTCCAGAATGTTAGTATGTTAGTGTAGGGCCGTGTGGAAGAAGAAATTCAGAATTTTTCGTGTTCTGGTTCCGTAGCCATGAGAGAAAACCAGTGTCTTTATTGAAGAAATAAAGCATTATTATGTCAAAAGTAGTTCATTTCTTGGACAGATGAAAAAAAATTGACATGGTCTTGGAAATTCATAAAATACAATAAAATCTCAGTCTCCGAATCTTGCGATCTCAATTTCCACACCATTACATTGCAAAGCTTTAGCTCCTTGCTATGTATTTCTATATTAAATATGCCTAACAGCATCAAATTTCCAGCCAATTTCCTGGACTTTGAGATCTTCTGCTTTAAAATATCAAACTAATCACACAGAGGAAAGCACACTCACGCACAAAAGGATTTGACTATAACTCACAGGGTATATACTGATTCATGTAAGTTGATTGGTCTTAGAAATAAATAAATGGAACTACATGAAGTGTGGTCAAAGTATCAAGGGTTGGAGTGTTAACTTTTGCTGTAGAGAAGAAATAGATTTGAGGAGGTTTGGAAGTGAGACGAAACTGTAGAAATAGAAGGCAAGATGTTAGAAAGCTTGCTGTTCATAAATGCTCATAAATGTGGATGATCAGTGGCGGCAGCTTTATACGGCCTCAAGCTGATGTAATGTATCATTGAGATAGATTGTCTTGAGATATTGTATTCATTCTAAGTATTTTGGATTGAATGATCATTGGTGCAAGCCTGATACAGCTTTAATGATGTACTGCACTACTGAAAAAGATTCTCTTAGGATGCTTTAGACCATATTGTACTCATTTTAATCATAATGGATGGAATGATCAGTAGTGGTGGACTGACACAGGAAATTAAGCTTGTGTACTGCACCATTGAATCAGATTGTCTAGGGATGTTGTAGACCATATTGTAATCAATTTACTTACATTGGATTGAATTATTAGTGGTGCTGACGTGATAAGCCCATGTACTGCACTTTTGAAATAAATTGTGTTGGGAAGCTGTATTCAATTTAATTATTTTGGATTGAGTGTTTGACAGCAGGGCCCTTCAAGATTCATGCTCTGTAAGAAAATGCAAACGTTTCGAGGCACAACATAAGGAGATGCCTACATGCACGGGTAATTTATGTCTTAGACTTTCAATTTTTTTTTGGTTCCAATTTCATATTAATTGTTGTTTGGATGCATGCTGGCTGACTCGCTGTTCTCCTCATTTCCCAAATTGGTATGGTACAACGCTATGGAAATTTAGACCACTGATGCTCTCTGACAGAAACATTTTACTACATTATTTGCCTTTGATATTTGTAATTTACGGTGTGTCATAGTGATGTATAAGGTTTAAAATAGGCAGATTTCACTGTTTCTATAGCAGGGAAGATCTGTGCATATATATATGTGCATACTTTTACACCGGCGCAAACTTGGAAGTTATTATAAGTTAGAAAGGAAGAGTTTGTCTGTGGATCAGCTCTGTTTTCTGCTTTCCTGCACTCATTTCTTCATATTTTGTTGAGAAAGATCAGTTGCAAACATCAGTGCAAATTCTGCTTGGGCATCTTTGGTCGAAATCATCGGTTCTCACACTGCAATGGATCAAAGCTGCCATAAAATTATGTATTATCTGCCAATGCACCTGCATGCATTTTTAGTTGTTCCTCTCTTGGTAACATTTTAATTCTTCAAGAATTTGTACATGATGATAATTAAATTAATTTTTGCTTTGTTTGGCTTTGAATGTTAAGTCAGGGCTTTAATGTATAACCAAGTATGAGAACCGTTGGTTTTACAGCCTGTGTGTTGGGTCTGTACTGTTCTGTGTAGTTTTCAGTGTTGTGGTGGTTGTTTAAGTTTTCTCCCAATAATGTTTTCATCTGTTTATAATTTTTTCATTAATCGGGAGTTCCTTTTGGTTTCATGTTTTCAACTTTCCAGTAAGCAGTTGTACATGGGCTGTACATTGTTAATTTGCTTCCTGTAATTGTTAATGTAAACTTCTCTGAGATGTTATTTTTATATTTTCAAGTGAATGCTAACTGTAAGTTTTGTTCGAATTTGTGGACATTGTTTTTTCATGTAAAATATCGCACCTGTAAGTATTGTGCATTCATTTTCATGTGAAACTAGATATACTGTGTTACTTTTATATATATTTTCTCATTTATTTTTTTCTGACCAGTTCAAACTGTGTATTTGAAATAGTAGTTAACCCGTTTTCCCCTTTAGCTCGACTGAATTATAAATTAATACAGTTACAGTTTTAGAAGAAGATTTTCATTGGCTGGCATTTTGCCCTAATGTGTATGTCATTTGGTTTTGATTGGCTGACAAACTTCACCCACCCAAAACACTCGCATCTCATTGGCTTCCCCCTACACACCACACATTTGCCATCCTCTTTCTTACTGGTTGATCTTGCATGAATAGAAGTGACTGAAGTGTTTGCACCTCAGAGGACGTGTCCACACACTTGTCTTGGTAGCATACTGCCTTGAAAACTGATATCACAATGAACTTTTGACTAGATATGTGTATGTCTTTGTACTTCATAATATTCTTTCTTTTTCTCAATTTATCATTACATATTTCTCAGTCTCTCTTTCTCTTCCATATGAAATCTTTTCACATAGGTGTATTCTCTTCTACATCTTCTTCCTTATCATTTTCATCATTCTATTTGTGATTATATAATTATAAGTGGGTCCTTTTGTGTGTGGTTTTCTTAATGATATTATGATATTTATCTAGGTGACATAAAAGTTTACAAGTCAGTGCTAAACAACTCCCCTATGTCGAGTTCTAAACAGCTAAAATATGCTCAAAAACAACAGAATATATGGTATAAACATTTAAAAAATTACTCAGAGTTACTAAAGTTACTCACCATATTCTCCAAGTTTCACATATTTTAGTCAATCATACATTGCAAATGAGACACCTGTCTCCTGGCTGTTGTAAACTTGTAAACTTGTTGTGCTTCTTCCTCCATATTGTCTATCTGCCATCTTTGGAAGCTTCAGTGACTACTCTTTGCCTTCAGTGGCTGATATTTCTTCATGTATGTCAGTGTCACCAAACGGTTTTATCATGAAGTATTTCTCAGTGTCTTGTTAATGATGACGAGAGATCAAATTTCAGCTCATATAGCGTATGAAAAAAAATAATATGACACAAACAAACAAAAAAAAAATGAAAATACGACTTTTAATTTACCTCGTAGGAATTTGATTTACAGTGTTATACATAGTACGGTATATGTTACTGGCATATCGTGCATACGCACTACAGTGTCATAACAGAGAGAAATGTTAATAATTTTGAAGTGAAAGTGTTTATTGAACAAAAAAATAAAATGAGCACAAAAGAGGAGAGGGCAGAGAGGGTTTTATTTGGATGAACTAGAATGACACCTGGAAAAAAATCTACAAAAAAAAAATTGTATACATATATTTCGAGTATATTATGTTACATTACGTTGGTCTAAAGCTTGAAGTACCACAACGTACTACAACCTAGATTAACCCCCAAAACAGAGCAGAGCGTGAAAGTTATGGCTTTATGGACAAACCTTAGAGTTTCACACCCCATCAAGCCTATTTATTGCCAGTCTTTCATTCTGGAACGGAAATATATTATCTTTTATTTTTTTCCCTCTGGGTATGAATCTTCCCGTTTTAGGGATGAAAATGGAAAAAGAAAAATTATCAAGGAGAAATCAATACTTGCTTATCCTTTTGTACTTTGGGGAATAGGAAGAGACGGTTAGACTTTGGGGCTGAAGGGAAGGGTAGACAAGAATGCGAAAGAATGGGAGGATTTAATGTCTTGTGTAATAATATGCTCCTCCTATGTCGACTTTAGGGTTTTGGAAGGGGTAGATGAGATAGCAAAAGGATAAGAGGATATCATATCATATATCATAAATATAGAGAGAGAGAGAGACAGACAGAGAGAGAGATGGGAGAAAGGGAAGGCAGTACGAGGGCAAACCCAGTAAGGAATTGGGACAGAGAATGAGTGGTCAGAAAGCTGTACATCGAGAGGTTTTTGAACTGACAGCTTCTATCTTGCCCCCTTTTGGATCTCAGTGCTGAGGAAAGAGACTGCGATGGGGAATTTATAATTGTATAGGTCGTGGGGAAGAGGATGCTTGCACGACTTGGGAATGTATGAATAGCATCTTTATTTCATAGCTCCATATTTCTCGTCGCTTATTTGTTCGTCCTTTTTTTTTTGGGNNGGAGGGAGGGGGGGGGCGCGCACAACTTTTTGTCTTGACCCTCTCCATTCCAGTCCCAGCTGAACTTTTTCTTTCCCTCTTGTCAAGCCCGCCCGGACTTGCTTTCTTCCTTTTTATATTGTTGTTTGGCCGTAAACAGAAAATTTGGCTGTGGCTATGGCTGTGGCCTTGTTCTCCTTCTATGCTAATCCCCATAGTTTTATGTTTGCTTTACTCGCGGCAGCCTGCGCCGCACAGCACTTAAGTCGGATGATGCATTGCCTTCTATTTCCCTGCTTCCGCATCCCGTCTGACTTTGCTGATACACTGGAGCTGCTGGTACATTGTAGCGGGGTTGTTGTTGTTTTTTTTTTTAACAGAAGACGGTATGTTTGATGACCTACTTTCAACTGTTCCCCTGGCAATTTTGCCCAAGCTACTTTTCATCTCTGTCTGCCAGTACACGGGAAACATTTTACACAGATTATTATACCCAGTGGCATATTAGCTCCCTACAAGACAGATGTCTATCATACAGGTCTTAAGAATGCTACAAGATTAAAATTTTACACGCTTTTTACCCAGACGGTTATTGTCCATGAGAGCAAATAATGTAAATTGTTAATTGTGAATTTAAGAATGTGATTTATTGAATTGCATAACTGATAATTATTTGAGGAAAGATTAAGAGGGGGGTGTGATAACATTTTGCCCATAACAGTGGAGAGTTTTCAGTGCCAGTTGGTATAGCATGCTATTGAGTGGTCCGCTGCCAATTTTCGTCATTTCTGTTCATGTACACCAGACGATGATATTCCTGGTGGTCCGCCAGTTTCTCTGGTCACATTGCCGTCACCATATTCCATCTCTTTTTACCATCACATTGTAGCACACACATCTGCATGACAAAAAAAATACAAGCTCAAATTTGTCACGTCGAGAACGCCATGAAGAATCCGTAGAATGCAGTAAAAAAAAAAATCACGAATGATGTGTTATTCTTTGTAATTGTGCCTTTTGGATTTTTGGTGAGTGACAGGATCACGTTTTGGATGAAAGAATTCAAAGAAGGCAGCAGTAATGGTGCTGCAGAGAAAAATGCAAGGCAAAATCGTGTTTGCGTGACGGTGATTACAATTATTGTGGAACTCCAGAGTCGCATCACTCTTAAATTACACGTCTAACTTCTTCAGAATGCATGAATTTGTGAGCGGGCAATTTAGTCATCAATGGTACCGTTCAAGAACATGTTTTAACAAAGTGCAGTCAGCCACTGTCTTATCTTCTTCTTGGTTTTCGTTACTTCGACAGTCACCATCTTTCTTTTCTATGGTGTCGAAGAAGTTGTCAGGACAAAAAGGTATCAGTGTTCAGTGACCCACTGAGTGCAGTTTCCCAGGTCCTCCTCTGGCAGTATCCATCTCATTTGTCTACAGAGTGTATACAGTAAAAAGCCGTACGTCCTGTAATTCACTGTCAACTGGTGTCCTGGTTTTCTTTACCGCCAGTGTCCTTGTCCGTCAATTTCGTTTTTTGGTTGTTGTTGTTTTTTTTTCAAAATAAATATAAAACACTTGGACAAAATATAGTACACCTTCTCGGCAACCATTTCTGTGCCAGCTGCTGTGTTTTTGTTTGTGTCCCGAAGACGATTTTAATGTGACCATAGATCACAGTTGAGGGTTATAGCAGTAGCAGTGCTTCCAGTGACCATGCGTATTTGCATCTCTCTTGGCCTGTACTTTGGACGAAAGCAAACTCTCACAAAATAGATTACAGTGTCTCAGATTCGGTATGAAAGAAAGAAATCAGATGTCTTCTTTGCTTAGAATCAATGCTTAAAATCACAAACACGTTTAGTTTGGGAGACATTCATTCCTCACATCCTTTCTACTGCTTTCCGTTTCTCATTAACTTTAATTCATGCCTGATCAGGTGCATCCTAATTTCTTAATAATGCTCGGCTCTTTTTTCTGTCTCATGCGTTACTTTAAGTTCATGTCTCTTTAGATTCGGCATGCTGTTAATATTCCAGATGATCTCACATGCTCTTTTATTTTTTTTTTCATTTATAAGAGAAGACCCGATGCTTGATAATAGAATCATCTGATCCGTGGCAATTTTCTCTTCTTGTTATTTCGACGCGTCAGACTTTCATTCTTGGTTGCCTGGTGTAGGAGCCGGCATCCCCATATATTGGGTCTCCTCCATATCACTGTGCCTGTCACTGGCTGATTGTAGGCCCTTTTACTCTTTTCGTAGGTCCTTCTACTCCTTTCGTAGGCCCTTCTACTCTTTTCGTAGGCCCTTCTACTCTTTTCGTAGTAGGCCCTTCTACTCTTTTCGTAGTAGGCCCTTCTACTCTTTTCGTACTCTTTTCGTAGTAGGCCCTTCTACTCTTTTCTACGAGTAGACCCTTCTCTTTCCTACGAGGACATCGTTTTTCCTTTTCCCTTACCTCGTTATCTGTTCCTTCGTTTTTTTGGTTACTTGATTAGGTATCCAGCTTCTTTACAAATGGGACGTCCCCATAGTTACTCGGAATTCCTCTCCATCTGGGAGTAGCTCTGCTCGCTATGCCTTTCACTAACTGGTTGCAGGTCCTTCTGCTTTTTTTTCTACGAGGACACTTATTTTCTTTCCCCTTCCCTCGTTTTTGGTTACTTGGTTTTCAGGTTATTTGGTTTAGGGACCATCTTCTTTACAAACAGGGTATTCCCATAGTAGCTCGGGCCTCTTGTCCGTTCTCAAATAGCTACTGTGCATGTTACTTTGTGGTTGTAGATCTTACTGGACTTTTCTATGAGAACATCATTTTCCCTCCCCATCCTTCGTTTTTAGTTGCTTGGTTTGGGAACCAGCTCTTTACAAACGGGGCATTCCCATAGTTGCTGAGGGCCTCCTCTTCATCTGAGAGTAGCTCTGCTTACTGTACTTGTCATCATGTGCTGCGCCTCTCTACGAGGACAGTGTTTTTCTTCCCCTTCCCTCGTTTTTGGTTTCCTGGGTTAGAAACCAGCTTCTTTACAGGCATTCCGGGAGTTGCCGGGCCTCCTCTCCATCTTCGCCTTTTGTGTTTTCGGCGGAGGAAACTGATGTCGCCATTCTTAAAAACAAAAGTCTTTGAATCATCGCCTCTGTTCCCTTTATCCCGTCCTTCCATAGTCCTTGGTAAACCATAAAAGTCTTAAGAAATGTTTTGACTAATAAGCCCTGGAGGCAGCTTGACGGGTTCTAATGACTTTTTAGCTTGAAGTTGGGTGATGCATTGCTCTCTATCTCTACCACTACTCACCTGACTTTATATTTGACCCCTTAGACGAAGACGGTATGTATTAGTCAGAAGACTAATTACTCTTCAACTGTTTATCTGGTCATTTTGCCCAAGATCCTTGTCATCTCTTTTCTGCCAGTACACGGGGAAACACGTTTTACGCAAACAGCAAACCTTTCAGTGATTGGCTGCCATTTTTTGGTCATAATTATCTTTTCATGTACAACGGAAGATGGTATTTCTGGTAGTTCACATTTTGTCTGGCCTCATTGCCTTTTCGTAGTTCGTCGTGGGTGTTTGTTCGTCACAGTGGTTTGAGAAGACATAAAATGTTCTACCCCTGATATAGATATATTGTCAGTGTTCACCTCAGGGAATCTAAATTGCGTCATAAAGAATTGTTCGATTCGTGACACCGGTGATTTGATTTGCATATTCCCTGGGATGAGAGAAAGGGATAGGGGAGGGAATGCTTTCTTCAACCATATCATATTTTTATCTGTCCATATCGTGCGTATTTTTCTTTCCGTGGACATTCATTGAGCCTTTTTATGAACCACAGACTCTATTACAGCATGACCTATTCTCAGAGTGACAAGGCAGACTCATTTCCTCAGGAAATATGGAGCTTCACTGTCAACCCATGATATTCTGTGCTATAGAATGAGACGCTTTTATTATTGTTGTTATTATTATTAGCTGGTAAGAGAAGGTAACTATACTGCGACGTTCTGGAACTTTTAAAACTTGTCGCATAAACACTCCTCCCACCCAAATCCACCGCCGAAAAATTTATCCGAGAAGAAAATAAATGCCACTGCACTTGCTCTCTCTTGTCTTCGGAGCAGTCGTTTTCCGACTTTATGGATATATTTTGAAAATATAGGTCTTCTCTTCCAAGCCGTCTTCGTTACCATTGTTTTTTACTTTTATTCTTTATGTTTGCCCAGATTCTTAAGCCGATTTTTTTTTCTTCATAACGTCCGTTGTACAGACACAACCAACACATTAGATCTCAGTTGTCGTGTTCCGTGTCCACCTTTAATGAAGTTCCATATTTATACGATGGTAGAGCAAGCAAAAGTCACACTTTCCTTATTATCGTTTTTTACCGCGACATCTCAGGGTCAGGGCTTTTTCCCCTAGACGAGATTCAGATTGGTCCTGCAAATGTGGCAGTTCGAAAAGTGCCTTCTTCCTTTTCCAGCCTTTTTTATGGCTTTCATCTTCCTGGTTTACCAGGCATTCCCAATCTTGAAGAAATCAATTTTTTTTTTAATCTTTGAAAGTGTGGTTATTCACAAAAGAAAAAAAAAACTCCATCACCATTCCTGTCAATTGTGTCTTCGAGTCTGATTCTCTCCCAGACTAAAGAGGTCGGAAATTTATCTTGAAAATTGGACTGGTAGAAGCAGGACAGCAACTCCGTTATCAGATTTCGCCTTGCACGATTCGTGAACGGGATTCTCTTACCAGTTTATTTACATCAGTCAACGTCTAGAGCCTACTAGCCTGTGTTTTGTCCAGACCACGTGATCGCGCGCTTCGGCCCGTTTGAACCCNAAAACTTGTCGCATAAACACTCCTCCCACCCAAATCCACCGCCGAAAAATTTACCCGAGAAGAAAATAAATGCCACTGCACTTGCTCTCTCTCTCTTGTCTTCGGAACAGTCGTTTCCCGACTTTATGGATATAATATTTTGAAAAGATAGGTCTTCCAAGTCGTCTTCGTTACCATTTTTTTCCCACTTTTATTCTTTATATTTGCCCAGATTCTTACAGCCGATTTTTTTTTTCTTTATAGCGTCCGTTGTACAGACACAACCAACACATTATATCTCAGTTTTCGTGTTCCGTCTCCACCTTTAATGAAGTTCCATATTTATACGGTGGTAGCAGCAAGCAAAAGTCACACTTTCCTTATTATCTTTTTTTACCGCGACATCTCAGGGTCAGGACTTTTTCCCCTAGACGAGATTCAGATTGGTCCTGCAAATGACGTGGCAGTTCGAAAAGTGCCTTCTTTTTCCAGCCTTTTTTATGGCTTTCATCTTCCTGGTTTACCAGGCATTCCCAATCTTGAAGAAATCAATTTTTTTTTTATCTTTGAAAGTGTGGTTATTCACAAAAGAAGAAAAAAAGAAAAAAACTCAATCACCATTCCTGTCAGTTGTGTCTTCGAGTCTGATTCTCTCCCAGACTAAAGAAGTCGGAAATTTATCCTGAAAATTGGACCGGTAGAAGCAGGACAGCAACTTCGTTATCAGATTTCGCCTTGCACGATTCGTGAACGGGATTCTTTTACCAGTTTATTTACATCAGTCAACGTCTAGAGCCCACTAGCCTGTGTTTTGTCCAGACCACGTGATCGCGCGTTTCGGCCCGTTTCAACCCACCCNCACACAACATACACACACATACACAACACACACAGTTTGCAATACTTGTGAAAAACCTAATTCCTTGTTAACAAATTTACAGATCCTCCCGTTACATTTTGACGTCTCCCCCAGTTGATATGACCTGGAGAAAACTCATATCGGCCGTAAACTCTCTACAGACTGTGTTGCCATTGGGTCTTTGCAAAATAGAGTTTTGGGGGAGTGTTGGGGGGAGGGGGGAGGAGAAACAGTTGTGGCTCTGGCTGCAAGCTGCTAGAGTATGACGTGTGACTTCAAGAAAACCACACACACTTGTATACATAATACTACGGAATTCACAGGACACTTGAATACGTTTCGAATCGACGCTTGTAAACGCTACGATCGAATCCGTTCTCATCTTCACCTCACTACGCTGGGCACGATGGACGAATAAATTTGCATCCCAGTGCCAACCGTGTGACGCGGTGGTCGAATTATGCAGCCCGATGTCAGTTGATCGGCCGGTAGACAACACTTGGAACGCTATTCATCTGTGAAGCCGAACAACGCAGTCAGTGAGCGGCTCCCATGGTGCCTTGCGCTACGGAAGTTGACAATACTTCGTCATCCATAAGACTTTTCTAAGTTAGATTCATTTCTTTGCTTGGTTCCCGAATTAGTGTATGGGTACTAGAGAACTAAGCTGAACTTTATACGTCTGGTTCATAAATATGCAGATTCTATGTAAGTAATGTTATATGCAGTCACTGCCAATCGCCGTTATAACACGTGATAGCTCGTGGTGGTCAGCCCGTGAACGCTGACTGAAACAGCACCGCTTGCCAAACCACCTTATTGAGGTAAAAACAGTTCTTACCAGGATAAGATGGTTATGCTGTAATAACCGGATTTCAGGTAATCCAGTTCCGTTATAAGAAGGCTATTTTTTTAACAATTACAAAGAAACAAAGAAAACAGGGATTCGGAGGCTATGCTCTATGCAACCGAATTCTCGTTATAGCCGTGCCCCGTTATAGATGGATTCCATTTCCCTGTGACAAGGGAGGCTCCTCAATGACTGGAACAACATCTTCTGTGTTACTTCATCACACTCTTTTTCTCTAGTCCATCAAGCTGTAGCCTGCCCAGCATTAGCTTCTTGTCCATCAAGTTTTCCTTTCGCCAGCTCTGAATTTCTCTGTGTACTCAGAAGGCTTTTGCGCGACTGGTCCACCTTTTTGGGGGTTTGAGCGGGCATATTAGATGGACGGATCGTAGGGTGGGTCGGTTTGAAATTAGTGGTGAACGATTCCTATGATCACAGTTATCGATACGGATATCAATACTGCTGGAAGGCGTATCGATGCCGGCGTTAGACCTTTGTCTTCTAGTTTGATCCCATTCTAAATGTTGAATAGGTACTGTGTTGTTGTTGAATCCACATCATGCCATCCCATTCCTATAAATTTCTTAACCCCATATTTTGATCCCTTTCCCCCGCCTTTTTCTATCTCTTCAAGTAAATTTTGCATGGATGAGAATAATAATGAAGTTCGTCTAAAGTGTCTAAAAGATCCAATTAAATTCAAATCAGTGTTTATTGTAGGCCAGTGTGGCTAATGCCAACATATTATCAGAACATGTGCATAATAAGAGAAGTGCATATATATAAATATATAAGAAGAAATAGTCATCTGCGACTGTTATATAAATTATCGATACTCTATTAAGCATTGGATTTTGATACCAGAGTATGGGGTACTCGGATCCCTAGAATGGATACCAGCCCACCACTAGTTAAAACGTGAAGTGGGCGCTGATGGGTCTGAGTGAGAGAGGTTTATTTGGAGGCTCCCATCTCCATGATGTTGAGTTGATTTTATGGCTGGACAATCGCTCAGATTACTTCTCTTTTCCTTCTTTCTCTCTCACTCTCACTCCTTCCTTGTGTCTTTCTTTTTTTTTAAGCGTTCTCTCATTTGTGCCCCGTTTGTTGTTGTTGTTTGTTGTTGTTGTTTGTTGTTGTTGTTTTATTTTTCCTTAGCTCTGAATGTGATTTGCAGCCAAGATGATTTGGTGATTTGAATGAAGGGGATGCATGGAATGGGCTTGATTATATGAGGCAGGGTGGCAAAGAGAGGGAGAGAGAGGTAAATGCGAGCTTTAGAGAGGACGAAAGAAGGAGGGGCACAAAAAGTAAGAAAAAAGGTAGATAGGCAGTATGATGTTGGGATTGGAATAGCGGGATACAAAGGGAGCTGCTGATATTGGTTTGATGGGTGGGGGTGAGGGAGGAGGCATTAAAGAAGGGGGGGGGGTAAAGGGAAGCATTCTGATTTAAACCTGAATAGTGATGGGATGTGAGGTGGGGGATATGGGGAAGAAAATTAAGGCTGGGTTGATGGTGAGGGGAGAGAGTGAGAGAAGAGGTGGAGGAATAGAAAAGTAGATCAGATAGCAACACTGAATGTGCCGATATTAGCAACTCTAATCGGTAATCCGTCTAAGTGGCAACACGAATACACACCCGCTGTGTCCTTAAGTGAATCATATATGTTTTCCTCCAGTGCAAAATGGCAGTCCCGCTAGAAGACTACATGCTAGTAATTGCATTGTAAGAATATAGGTCTGAGGCTAGAAATGGCATTTCACAACACCTAAGAAACAGTTAAAAGTGCTTCTGTAGGATTATTGTTGTTGTTGTTGTTGTTGTTGTTGTTGTATGGGATATAGTCCAATCATTTTAACTGCACAACTAGTATGGAAAGTTTGTTACAAAAGGGAGGCAAAATTATCCAGCGAGTGTTGTGTAGTGGTGCTATCTGTTAGCCTGAAGTGTCCAAATGAAAAAAAGTCATTTTCGACCTATTATGTAGGGGGAAATTTTGTTACAAAAGGGAGGCAAAATTATCGAGCGAGTGTTGTATAGTATAGCAGTACTGTATGTTAGCCTAAAATGTCTAAGAGAAAAAGTCAGTTTGGACTATTATGTAAGGTTACTATACTCTGTTAAACATTGGACTTCGATACCAGAGTATTGGATATTTAAATGTGAAAGTATGTTTCATTTAAGCTAAAAGTGCTTTAAAGCAAAGCCCACTGCGTTTGTAATAGAATGGAATGGGATATGTAGTTGAAGAAGAGACCAAGAACATCAGAGGGAAGAGCTAGAAGGGCAGAGAGGGAGGGAGAGGAAATGCAGAGGGTGACAGCCTGAATTAGAGATTTGAATCCCAGTAGGATTAGAGTTGGAGGTTCCTGTCATGTAGAGAGGGGAGTGGGGGAGGAGACTAGAAACATCTGAGGGGATAGTTAAGAGTCGGGAGAGAGAGAGAGGAAAACAGCTTCATTTCCTAATGATTGGAATAGAAAAAGTGAAGAAGCCAGGCAGTGGGCGGGAAGGAGGTAGGGGGAGACAACAAGCACCAGGGTGAGAGAAAGAGAAAAGGCAGACAACAACATTTTAGTATGGAAATTGGAATAGAGTGCCTAAGAGTAGGGGACAGTTTTAGTAAAAGAGAGAGAATGTGAAAAGATGGTGAACATGAGAGAGGAGGAGCAGCTCAGAGCAGACAAACTCATGAGGGAGGGGGAGGGGATGGCAAAATGACATACTGAATAAGTGGACTGGGCTGGAAGGACCCAAGTGTAGTGTCCTGGTGAAAGGGAAGACAAGAGGGTTCCAAAAAGGAGAAAGAAATGCAGACAATGACACCAAGATCTGAGGGCAGTGTTTTATGGCTGTACATTATCACACCAAAGGGGACTGTAATGTCCCTCTTGTAATTAGAAACTAAACCTGGCTAGAAAGTTGTTGGTTTTTTTTTTGCTGCTGTTGCTGGAGAGGGTTGATTGTTGGGGCTGGAGGAGAGGTGAAGAGCCCTTCTTGAAACCAGTATATGAGGCAGAGTGAAATGAAAAGAAATAAGTAGAAAAGAAGGAATTTTATGGCTTTAGAGTTGAATGACCATGGGAGGAGCTAATGGCTGCTATGGAGAACATGCAAAGCATTGTGGCTGCTTATATCTTCTTCTTTTTTATCTTCATCTTCTTATTATTTCTTTTCTGGCTTTTGGGGCAGGTCATAAGGATAAAGCTAATAGTAGCTTGCTTCAGGAATCGGCTGTCCATTGCAGATCGGCAGCCAAGCCTCACAGCTTGGTTTCAGAGGCGGAGGTCTGCTGTGTTCTATGAAAGATTTTTCTCTCTCCATCTCTGGATAAGCTGTCTATGAGTCTTCTATATCCAAAACAGAAAATTATGAAATGTAATGGAAGCAGGTTGAGAGATTGGGGCTAGGTTTTTGAATTTTCACATATGTCACCAGTGCTACAGGACTTTGTTTGTTTCCTATTTGCTAGTCACTGGCATTGACAAACCCAGACAGACTATTATTGCTTGTACCATTTTATTTCTCTGTGGTCCTAGTGGTATATTGTGGTGGAAGTAAATATCATTTGTAAAGTCAGCTAAGGTCATTATTTTGAACCCTGAAATGATCATGTTACAAGTTCATTGGGAAAGCATTTCATTATGGTTTCCTTCGGTTCAGCCTTCTGTAAAATAAGTATTAGGCAATAAAAAGTTAGTGTCCAAATGGTAGCAATCAGTGTCTATAACATTACGGGGGCACTGGAAGCTTTTTAAGGAGTTGAGAAAATGACTGCGTGGTCTGATCTCTTGCGGTAATAATGTGAAGTAGTAGGCATTACCTGGATACAAGACTTTTGAATCTCTTTGTCATAATAATATAATTGTTATTTTTATTATTATTATCTAGGTTTCATCTCCAGTGGGTTTCTCTAGACACCTACTACCTGCTCCCTTCCCATCCCCTCTTCCCACCCTAAAAACAGCCTTGTTATCCCATCAAACTGCCACAAAATTTCACAATGATCAAATAACATCCCCAACCCAAAACAAGATATGCTGTTCCAGCAAGAAAAAAAAATTGCAGTTCCCCCAAGAGTGGGCTTACCTAAGCGAGGAAGGGAAAGAGAAGTAAAATGAAGAGAAATCCGGCTAGAAAGGCTGACAGGAGCAATAAGCTTGTAAAAAACACTATTACATGGAAGTGGTTCAGGCGACCTTGTAGAATATTGGGAATCTGCAAGTGGCTTGAATCAAATTGGAATAGAAGAAGGCAAAGGATCTGTGCAGTTTTAGATTTGAAAATGGAAGTAGGGGGTTAGAGTGAGGTGTAGAAGGAAGGGAGGGATTGGTGGATGGATGAAGATGAAAAGAAGAATGTTGTAAGAGGATTGGAGGCAGAGAGGTGGTCATACTGTAGGAAAGGAATAGTGGACCAAGGGGTTAGTAAAGGAATTAACAAATGAGAAATTGTGATGGAAGGATGTATGTGGAATAGAACCCTGGGAATGAAGGACAGGAAACGTTAAAGCCAGACACCTTTCTGACAGGCTACAAACATGTTTACACCCACTGTATACAAAGTTTATCACATTTGTAAACCCTCCTGGGTAGTAATGGAAGTTACTGGGGTATGAAAACATAAATTTTCTGTTTGTTTGGGTATAGCTACCAGCAGTTTTTGCCTGTGTCAATTATAGTATGTTAGACATCCATATGGAGATCAGGCTTTTCTCTTTGCAATACATGTACTGCAAGGAGACAGCCCTTGCTCCAACCAGTGAAATCTCTAATCCTCACCAAAAAAGTAGATACCAGACTGAAAGGATAGAGAATAAAGCTATAGATGGCTCACAGTGGGTAGCAGGAGAATATAATAATAATAACAACAATGTATATAAATTGCTTGAGATCCATCATGTATAATGCTCAATGACACTTAACATTTTCAAAACTCATAAAAACTGTAGAGGCAGAGAAATAAGAATGATTGTGGAAAAGTAAAGGACTAGATGCAAAAGAGATTAAGGAAATGGGTTGAGAGGCATGGACTGTAGAGATAGAGAAGATCTGGTTTTTGCCAAAAGAAATTGTTTCTTAGGTATACACTTGAATAGGTTTATTATGAAATATGCATAATGTTCTAAACTGTTGGGAATTAAGCATATTTTACAATATCCATTACAACTAATCCATGCCATCTATTACTTATGGACTTGCAAAATGTTTTATGACTTGTTACTCCTTGCTGTTCTTGCTGTAAACAACATCAGTGCATTCTGGACAGGTCCATGTGCACTCCGTTCCCGATTCAAAACCCTGCAAAGAGTCTCTGCTAATAGTCCGTGTTATTGTGTGACCACGTATTCTTCTTCAGCTTCAGCTTCGTGCAAGTTTGCATTTCTCTTCTCCCCTATGTTTTTCCATTTCTGATATTCTTTATAGGTGGGAGTACTTTTTCCATTCCACCCTGTTCCCCAACCTCAATTTCAGATTAGCCCCAGTGTTGTTGAAAGGGCGTGTTTGAGCGTAGTTCAATTTGTAAGTGGGTTAGAACAAACAAGCTGATAGGAGGACTTGAAAGTGAATCCTGAAATAAGGTGTAAAGAAGAAAGGAAATGTTGAAAAACAACATCTCAGAGCCAAATGATCTGAAATTACATTAACAATGGAAAGATGGGGAGCAGGGTTGTCGCCACCGTGGGCTCAGCTCTTACAGTCTTAGCCAACCTTTTTGTCATGCGGTTATTGGGTTATTTCCACATTTTCCAGCACACCAGAGAGGATCTCTTAATCTCTTGTTACACTCACATATAAGCCTTGTCTGTGAAGGAAGAAAGAAAGAGTGCTGCTGTAGAACTTAAATTTGTTCTCAGCATCGTATTGTGATTTGCTGTTATTGAGCAGAATGACTTCTGCCAGGGCATCTTGAAAAATCGTTTGATAGAGAGAGAGAGATAGAAAGCTTGGAGAGCAAGGCAACAGAAGCTTTTCAGAGGAGGATACCCCCATCCAACAAATGTTTCGGTCCTTTGACTTCCTGACACTCTAAAGGGGCTAGGGAACACTTGGATTAGGATTAGAGTCCATCTTTTGACCTTTTTTTTTTACCTTGAGAAGGATTCAAATGCAAAACCTCCTGTTTGTTTATTTCCATGCATTATATTCTCACGACCACAATAAGGCATGGTGAAAGTTGCGTTTTTGATATATTTAAACCTACTGTCTAAAATCACAGGAGTAGCGGCTGCAAAATTGATGGAAAGTTTCTGCTTAATAATTTAGTCATTCATTCTTACAACCATTAAGGCACAAAATAGCCATAATTGTGCTAAAGTATGGTAAAGTCCCATCTGAAACAAACAGGGCCGGCTTCTTTAGTGCTTTGTATTCTGCTTTATTTAATTCCAAGTTACAAACACTCACACATATGGAATGGGATGGGATAAATACGTGAAATTTGGCTGTTTACTTTTTGTGTACTTCTTGTGTAGATCTGTTCACTTTGCTGTCTTGTCTGTTTCTTAAAATCATTAAGAATGACCTGTGATCTCCAATGACTGAGAGTTTTTCTGTTAAATCATTGGCAGACATCACACACTTTGCCCTCATTGCTCATCTTACCTACTCTCACACACCCGCAGCAACAGCATGTTCGTCATAACAAGCTTAACAAGTTTATTAGGAGCAGTGTTACCCATATACCATAAGGCAGTATGTTTCTCAATACTTTGCTACAGTAGTGTGGTCAGTCTTTCTGCTCCACCCTATCCCACCCCGTCCCACCCCACTCCATAAGCTACTTACTGAGCAGCTTAAATGTGGATGGAACCGTAGCTCTTAAGAGGAGAAAACAAATTTTAATGTATAGTTCTTACTGCCAGAAAAGCTTTTATATTCTATGTACAACTGATAAACAGTTGAGTGTAGGAGGTTAGAACGCATTGGTCATTATGTTGTTGTTGGAACTGAAAATAGCATCATCCTGTTCGGTGCAAAAAGGCTTCTCAAAACTGTTATTTAGTTTAGTTTTCCAGTTTGTCGATGGCATCTTTGATCTTTAAGTTATGTGGAAAGTTAATTATGGGGATGGCAGATTTTACTGCATGTGTGCATGTATGTTGAGTTGTCTACCTCAGTTGCTCCTTTTCATGTGGTCGTTTTCGTATAACCGTTACTGATATTGTCTTATGTGTGCATGACGGGAAATTCTCTGACGTTTATCATAATTCTTACTATTTTGTTTTGTCATAAAGTAAAAGTATGTTGACCAGCTTAGCAATGGTCTGAAGAAGTTGTGTCTTTTCAGTAAAAGATTTTGTGCTCTTTCATCTCCCATTTCCTGACGTTTATTGCAATTGTTTTGCAGCCAGTCAAAATCAGGCCTAATTCAATAAACTAGGAATTTACATATCAGGCTCTGAAAGGGAAAAGGGAAATCCAGTATCAGATGTTTGTTGCAGAAATTAAGTGTAAAATCATTTGTATATACAAAAACATTGATTTTATGGGCAAATGGTCAGTAATTGTGGATAAATTTGATTTTTTTAAGAGGCAGATTTGACGAATTATGTAGTTTAAATTTGTCATGATTTTCTCGGAATTTTCACCCATTTTATGTCATGTCCCCATGCAACCTCAAACAACTATATCTCGGGCCAAAATCATGCTAAGTCAAATTTTTTTTTTTCGGCCAATGAAAGTACATGCATTTAGTGTTCATGTGTGCCAATATCTTGATTTAGCCAGAAAGTGACTAAGGCCTTATTTTGACAGGCTGCAACCCAATTTATTTTGTTATGTCGTAAAGTAAAAATACACAGAGCAGTTTAGCAAGTGTGTGAACAGTATGTGACATTTCTGAAAATGTTCTGCCTAACGGCTCTCTTAGTTCCTTCCTGTAGATGTAATGTTTTGTTGTAATGTTACTCCTGGGAAATGCTCAGATTTCCTGCCTTTCACTTACATTCTGGTGATCTTTGTGGTTTACTTCTTGCACAAATTATCAGATCTGGCTTAGCCGCCAATCTTTGCAGTTCTCTGCATATGGGAGATAAGTAAAAATATTCATAGCTTTATAGTTGTTAGGGGCCATAAAGGAGTGCAATAGATGTGTGAACATTCGTGGGTCATATTTTTATTTCAAATACCTACATGTGATTAATTTTGCCATTATATAAGTCTCCTTACTGCTGCCTTGAATTTTTTAACAAATTTAACAAAAGTTGTGTATCTGTTTTAACCCTTTGACCCAAAAGACCGATATTTTGGCCTGGTCTTTAAAAAAACAAAGTAGAAGCCAGATAGAGTTAACAATTGGGCATCATGTCCTGCTTTACAGATTTACATGGTGAGGAGTTATGGATTCAAAGTGTTTATTTATACTTGATAACTGGTGTATTTTCATTCTGTTTTCCCACTCCTAATTTTCAAATGGGAAATTTGTCTTCCTAGTAATCAGAGGATATGATTATCTAACGAAGAACTGAAATAGCAATACTTTCTTTGCTTTTCTCTTCTTTTCGTTCCTGTCTGTTATGATCCTTACTGTGACTGTTTCGTTTTTTTTCTTATTCCAAGTTATTTGTCAACAGGCTCTTTCAATATACATCAAACAGTTTTTGATAATGAACTCAATAATCTATTCCACCAAGTCATCACTGGAACAGCATGTAATGTTTCTGTTCTTTTTCTCTGCAGTTTCCTCCCTTGTCGTGCATGGCCTGTCACCAAAGGACCGCAAATTGTCTGCCCCCGTGTTTGGAGTTCACCACAAGGGAAGGGAGAATGGGGAGGAGGAAGAGGATCATCGCCTGGCACGGACAGCGGAAATTGAGAACATTCCAGAGCTTGT
The DNA here is from genome assembly GCA_033807755.1 of Ellobium chinense. Taxonomy (NCBI): domain Eukaryota; kingdom Metazoa; phylum Mollusca; class Gastropoda; order Ellobiida; family Ellobiidae; genus Ellobium; species Ellobium chinense. Next base: position 1,485,350 of record JAWQUT010000097.1, read on the forward strand.
GGAAGAGGACATGGGCCTGAGTTCCCCAAGACACAGGTAGGAGATTTTTCATTATTAGACTCAATAAAGTTGATTCCACTTAATCACAGTTCAGATTATCACAGCTTTAAGTTAATCACATAATGTTTCACTCCTCTTAATCATAACCTGCCGAAGAGTTATGATTTTAATGGTGTCGAATGTAGTTTTATTTGTTTTAAGATCCAGGGATCATTGTAGAGTTTGAAATACGAAACTTGATGCTTGGTGACAAAACTATAGATCTACAACTATAGCTACAAGGAAAATAATCGTTCCATTTTTTTTTTCTAGAAAGGCGGAGGCACTGGGTGCATTTGAGGTAGCATAAAACTCTAAAATGCTTTCCACAGCAGAATTCGTAAAATTTTAGATTTTAGCATGGGTCAGCATTCTGGTGATAAAAGTTCTGTACATCTTACTGGATTTGACTTTTTTGCATAACAACAAAACAAGATTCAGGCAAAAAGCATGATCTGAGTCAAGGGAAATACTTCATTCATTAAAAAATTGTAATATATTTTGTGTTAATTGAAGAGTGTTTTTCCATAACTTGCTATGTGGTCTCTGATTATTTTTTAAATATATATTTTTATTTACTGTTAAATGACGTAAAATTTGAAGGAGTGCACAGTTTGAGCTCAAGTTTTTAATGAATTAACACAGAAATGCATCTTTGAATGCACCACAAACTCATTTTTCAACAAATGTGCAGTTACTGAATTTTGGAAAAGCACTCTTCAATTTTGAATACATTAACTGTTGGTATGGATGGCAGAGTTCTACAAATCTGCTGATTCTTATTAAATATTTTCTCAAGATGTGCATCCTTTCAATGACTTTATTTGTTTCTTGTGGAGCAGCATGGCTGAATGGTTACAATATTGAACCTAGAATCTAAAGGTTATGAGTTCAGTTCCCAGCAACAGTCACTTTGTAAATACCTTGGGAAAACATCTCAATCTCATTTTCCGAAGTCCATATATCTGTAAAATGGGTCCATGGCTCTAGACATGAAAAGATATCCTCAGACTGGTAGCATGCAGTGTCTGTAAATAGCAAAGCATTGTATGCTTGCCCAGGAAGTTGAAAAAGTCCTAGGATGATTAGGCCTGCTGGGATGATAATAGTGTAAAGTCGCATACCGCATTATTATTATGATAAGTATTATATTATAATTTATTTATTTCATGCAGCCCTCCAAAGCGCTTGACCAGCATGGGTCGCCAGTCTTCTGTGCGGTCAGACGATATTGATGATCTCCCTCCACCGCCTCCTTCACCTCCTCCTCTAACATCACCATCGCCTCCGCCACCTCCACCGCCATTTGAGGATGAGGAACCCTTACCACCAGTCCCAGAGTACGCGGAGGATGAAAACGGAAGTAAAGAGGGCCTTGCTGATATAGGTCTTCAGATGAAGGTCATGAACATCCATTCAAGCGAAGAAATGCTGAACGCCAGACATCCACCAGATATGGTGAATAACAGACACGAAGCCATAGACGACAGACTGCCACCAAAATCGCCTTCTTCGATCACCAAGATGGAAAACAGGCTGCCTCCAAAATCACCTCCTGCACCCCACCTTCCAAAGGATGTTGACAACTTCTCCCACGGGGATCTTTCTCACGACACCTCGCTGGACATTGCGGATTTGTCTTACCAGAAGGATGAGCATGGTGAGGGAGTGGCCCCAGGAAATGTCAGTGGGATGAGCGTGGTCAGTGAGGGGACATCCAGCCCAGGGAACAGCAGCTTTAAGGCAAATAGTGAGGGCTGCATCATGTCAGCCCAGGATGAGGAGCAGAGAAGGAAAGTCCGGGTAAGTTGCCGACTTTTTTGCTTTTTTAAACTTATAATAGGGGGTCTCCAAATTCAGGTTTTAACAAGTTTAACAAGTTTTATTATTCATACCTAGACCATGCTTGATGGTATGAGGGCGGTCAACATCACATTTAACAAATGGCGGGACAGACACGTAACGTATTATGACAGTGGAATCACTAATGATATAATATATCATAACTACGTAAAAAAATTGAGCAGGGCTTGCTGTAGGCAACAGTTCCAAACCAAAGACCTTGTTGTTCATCAGACATTGTGTATTATGAACTCAAAGTGCAAGCCGTAAATAAACAATTATTTCTGCTTGGTTTCATGGACATATCAGCTGTCAAATCACACTTGTCATACAAAAATTTCTACTAAGAAGGTTATGGATTTATATACCTGAATTGTATATTGTGTACCTGTAATCAACTCGTATGTCATGCAGACAGTCATATGTGACACAAGAGATGACATACGGTGTCAGAAACTTCTAGATCATAAAAATGAACATGAAAACATGACTTTTTATTTACCTCGTAGGGAGATTGGTGTACAGTGTCTTACAGTGTTATACATCTCATTCATAATACAAACACACAGAATAGTACAGACCATACACCATTGGTCCTCACATTGTACTGACCAGGCTGACTATACACCATAATATATAAACATGGCTAGTCCATTGCAAAGGCTGACATGTAAATACATAATACCAGTATCTCAGATATGTTTCTTTTATTTCATAGCATCGGCCCACTGACACTGCATATTATATTGCTAAGGAGTTGCTGATGACAGAGAGGACGTACAAGAAAGATTTGGAAGTGTTGTGTGTGGTGAGTTTTCCATTAATAAGTTACTAGCACAGCAACCAGTTCTGTCGGAACACGGATATTTCAAAGTTATTTTGGTTGACGCAAAACTTGGAATATACATGGATCACATCACCATTGTTTTTGAGTATACAATAATGCAAGTCCTGGCGACATATATTGTGGTGCATATCAATTAGGATAAAACTTAAAACTGTAGCTTCAATTTTTGAAATTATTACAGTCATATTTCATGATTACTCACTGTTCTTATGCCAGTGTGTGGCCACAGAGAGTGCCGTGGTTTTGAGTGCTTCAGTCTAAACCTTGACTGGGATCAGTCCATCAAACAAATACACTGACAATAATTCTCCTCTCTAACACAAGCTAATGCCAACCCTTTTTTTTTTTCTGTCCTGTGCCCTATCTTGCAGTGGTTCCGGAATGCTGTGAGTTGTGATCCTGCCATACTCAATGCCATGTCTGAGTTGTTGTTTCATCACTTTGATCCCATCTACAACTTTCACTATGCCTTCCTCAAGGAAGTGGAACAGAGACTTGGTCTTTGGTAAGAAAGGTTTCCTTACTTTGTTGTATCTTTAACCCTTGTAGGTAATGGACATGGACACACTCAAATGTGTTTCTTATCTTGAAAAGAAATTGATATGAAGTTAGCAAAAATCATGAAATGTTTTGCCACTCCAGACAAGCATGCTATGCAGTGCTGTTAGCTTCTCAGGGCTTGTGCATTAACAATGGGACCTCTTACCATCATAAGAATTACATTAGTCCTGCATGTTGAATGTTACTAAGATAGCATTCAGTATGGATTCAGTAACAGTAGTAACAAAGATCCCATCATAAATACGCAAGCTCTCTGTTAATTCCAAAAACATACCTGTCATGAAGCATTACTGAATCCTTTCCTACTCCATGTTTGGAAAAAGGGGCGGAGGAGAAGAGTTAACCATAGTCTCTCTCACTGTAAATAAGCGGCCCCCATACAAGCAAACTGTGCATCTGAGTTACTCAACTCAAGGCCAGGGAAAGGCTTGTTCATCACAGTTACATCCAACCATTGCAGCATGATCCTTTGCTAATCACAAATATTGGTTGCCTTGCTATGAAGTAGATTGGGGTGGACGAAACCCTTTTCTCTTGCCATTTTTCCTTAATCTGTATAATTTGAAATTCGCTTAATATGATATGATTTAGGAAGTTCCATGTACTTTGTAGTATTTGTGTTCAGGTATAGATGCAATCAAACACACCACACATTGTAAATATGGTCGCAGCAATCCAGTGGGGAAATAGAAGGACTTAAAAAAAACTGCGTAAATAGGAAACTCTCTTACCTGGAGAGCTAAGCAACAGAAGATCTTCTGAGGAAGATACTCCGTTTAACAAGTGTTTCGGCCCTTTGACTTCTGACACTCTAAGAGGGTTGGACAACACCTGGGGCATGACCCCCAAGTATCCTTCTGTTGATATTATTTTTTTTTTTCACCTCAGAAGGGATTTGAACCCGCAACCTCTAGTTTCTTAATTCCGTGCTTCATATTATCTCTGCCGCCATGAAGCCATAGTGAAAGTTGCATTTTAGGTATATTTATACTTACTGTGCAACTTTCCACTGTTCACTGTGTTTAGTCCATATCCATGTTGAGCTTTTTTCCGCAGTCTCTGCCAAATCCTTGTATTCCGAGCAACTTGAGTAGGTCATAGACTAAGGTACCCACCGTACCCCTTGCCACTACTTCCACAGCCATTACTCTAGCCGATATTCCTGCTCTTCTTAGTTCGAGAACAAAGTCGCTGTACGTGGCAGTTTTGTACGCATGCTGCTCGTCCATCCTGGACTCAGATGGCAGTGTCAGTTCAATCAGCAGCATCTGCTTAGTGCTTGATGAATGCACAACAACGTCTGGTCACATATTAGATGTGTGTATTGCCTCATGATAATACTAAGACAGTTATTACGGTGAACAGCAAACACAGTGAGGCAAGAAAAGCACGCTAAAACTGGGACACAGTCAGGCTTGCCTTAGTATAGCCTACAATTACAAAAGACACTAAATTATGTGTGATTCCAAGAAGATTACAAAATTTGGCAGCAGCATGGCCTGATTATAAAGATGTCAGGAGCTGACATTCATTTGCTTATAATGTATCTTTTACCCACCACCCTTAGGGAAGGCAAAGTACAGCCCCAGCCCCAAGTGAATGGAGAATGTCATAAAGTGGGAGACCTCATGCTCAAAGCCATCAACAACTGTCAAGAGGTGAGATCACTTTGTCTGTCAGTGATGTATGTAGGGTTATAAAAATGAATGAGACCCTCCGTTTTGGCTGTAACTATATAAGATATAAAGATTTCATTGAAATTGAAATTTCACATTTCATCTAATAGAGCACAAGCACTGAAAGACTAGTAGTTTTGACCCAAGGGTAGACATGGCCTTTTTGCTGAGAATATGATGCAGTATTTATGGTGCACAACTCATCATCATAAGTGCATAGGAGTTTTTATGCAAAACTGCACACCAGATTTGCTGAACAGTGCATTATTTTTCTCCAGTACCTGTAAGGATGATTTTTTTACAACTGTTATTTGTGATAGCATCAGTTGTCTGACACCACATTTCCGCCATGCCTCTTAAAAACCTCTATACTTGTTCAAAACGGGCTTTTCTGAATTTGTCTAGACACAGAATTAAAAGAAGCCAAGAGTGCACTTAAATGTAAAAGGAATTAATTTTGTTACTATGAGGTTGGCTAGTCCACACTCCTATCTGCCTGTTCAGTGTCTTTGTTCGACTCTATTAGGTGGCCTAGATTAAACTGGAAACAATGTCTCTACACTAGACTGGTGATTTAAACTTGTAATAAAAGTTGTGTTTCTGTAATATAGTCAACACCTCTATATTTAAACTCTTCATGAATTCAGAAAAAGTTACAGTTAAAAGACAGTGACTTTTATATAGAAATACAGCATTTTATGATGTGGAAAATGCTGTGATTAAGCAGAAATTGCGATTATCAATGTTGCAGTTAAGTCAACTGTACATGTATTAATTTCGTTTTGTTCAACATTTTGTCCTTGCATATTTTTCTCAGCTTTATGAGAACTACTTTGACCACCTAGAAGAAGTTCTCATGGAAATTGACAGCAAGGTGAAAAAGCAGCGCCCCTTTGAGGAGATCTGCCGTGGATTTGAGTCACAGAAAGTGTGTTACCTTCCTTTGAACACATTCTTCCTGCGACCAGGCCAACGAATGTTGCACTTCAAACTCATTTTAGAACGTGAGTCCAGGGGTTGATTTTTTTTCTGTACAATTGACGTACGGCAGGAGAATGATTGTGTCACAGTCAGGACGACAAGTTCTCTGACAGTGGGGCTGAGATTTATGTTGTCTTTGATATATATGTCTCAAAGGTACCGTAAGAGTGTTTTTGTTGTTTTTATTTTCACAAGGATCTATTTTTCGTGAAAAGTCAGAAAATACCTTTTGGTAGGATAATATTCATGAGCTCATATGATAGTATGTATCCTCATGCATGCATGAGTGTAGAAGTCTTGAGTGGTTCAGAGTGGTGTTGCAGAATAGCCTTAACGTCAGATTGGCAACTCGGTTTGTACTGATACAAAAACTTTCTCTTCATCTAGACATCATCAATGAATGTCCAAAGATTGAGGAATAGTAACTAGAATTAAGGCATGTTGCATTTCTTTTATAGGTCACATTTATTAGTAGTAAGCCCATTCAAGTTTTGAGAGGAACTTTTTTCATGGGAAGTAATTTTCATAAGTCAAGCTCAGCATATGAAATTCGTAAGAATTAGATTCTGGAAAAGAAAAACCCCACTTCTTGCAAGCTGAGTAGCATTGAAAGATTAAACAGGTAAGGTACAACATTTTAAAGTTATAATTCTTAGATAAGTAAAATATTGCTGAAAGTGCTTTGTTATCTTATGACTTCAGAAGTGTTCAAATTCTGTGAACGTTTGGACTTATTTTTTCTTTTTTATAATCTTGCAGGTCTAGTCAAGCATTACTCATTTACACATCACGATACAGAAGATTGTAAAGGTGAGTACAAAGATATTTATTTAATTGATTTCCATCTGGCCTATCCATGGTTATGCACATTATCATGCTCATTTCACATTTGCCTCAGTTATCTTTTGATGTTTTAAGAAATTTGAGTGTTCTCAACCTGTTGCTAAAAGCCAAACAGTGAGGCAGATGTGGCTTAGCTTGTAAAATTGGGACACAACATGTCAGAATTTTACATTGTTTTGAAGGAAAAAGAAGATCAATGGAAGACCATAATAATATAAATAAGTCAAATCATCAAAAAACTGACTTAGGCAAATGAGGAATGACATGATGATATGCATGCATGAGTCACTTGGTTCAACAGTTCAAATCACAAGTGTGGCAACTCTCACAATTTTATCTAAGTGTTTGCTAAATGCCTAAATATTTTACGACACAGTTAGAGTGCTGTGTTGCTATAGATTGGATAAAGATAATGTAGGTACACATTCTGTCCCTTCTTTTTTTTAGCCAGGAAAATGTATTTATCTGCTTGGTGGCACGAAGTCATCATATTATATGAGTACATCAGCAATTCTGGATCTTATACATGTTTTTTTTTTGGGCCTTTTTGATAAAAATGGTAGAGGTGATTAAGGGAATAAAACTCTTTATTTCACACCAGCACATTCGGCTGCAGCTAAAGTGATAGGGAAATGCCATGTCAAAGAATTTGTCAAGGGTCATTTGCTCTATGAAAACATACAAATCATCAAGTAAATGTAGTGATGAGGATTACCCATACCTTACCTTACCTTATTTTATCTTCTTTATAATGTATTTCTCCTGTCATCTTCCTCAGAGGCCTTATGTCGCATCACTGAGATCACAAACAGATTCAGAGACTGCTTCAGAAAAATGGTAAGCTATAAGAAGTTTTGACTTAACATTATTATCACCTCAGTTTGATGTCTGTTCAGTGTAATAATGGGATTTTCCTGGCATATGTTTAGGGGAAGGGCTAAGGGTAGAGCTAGGATTATTAGACCTGCCAGGAGCGAGGTTAGGGAAGAGAGAGGACCCCAAGTAATATTTGTGTATTCTTCCAAGGTTGCCTTCTGTCTGTTAACCCTGCCCATAACCCCAACTCAAACACAGTATGGGGAAGTATCGGGATAATACTACTTAGACATGTGGTGCTCACAGTCTGAGGTGATGTATTGCTATAATAGACACTAGGACAGAGGATCTGGGTATTGAGAATTAGAAAATAAGCAAGTGGAAATGATTAAGAGGGGAACACATGTATCTTCATATGATGCCTAGTGTGGCAGATGAATATAGAGAGCTTTTTCTTTTAAGCTTGGATCTCTTACAGATCATTATGATAGAAATCAGCATGCCAGAAACTGGATTTACAACTGTAATCAACACCACTTGCCATATGGCATTTCCTGGTATTATGGTCATAGAGCACGTACAAACTAAAATGAAATGTGAATGTCACAGAAGATTTGTAATGTGTGATATGATTGAAACATCAAGAAATGCCTTGAGCACATGCCTATCTCTGCCATATCAGAGAGTGAAATACCTGAATTTGAAAAATAAAGCTCTCTGTTTAAGGGTTGTTTTGTGGAGATATATGCTGCTTATGACTGTTTTTGGGCACTGCCTGTTTTGATCATTTGAACTGTAGCTAATCATTGCTTAACTCTTATCCAGATGAAAAGTTATGTTATGAATGAAGTTAACAACCCTCTTTTTTTTTTATATTTTTCACTAAACAGGAAAATCTAGAAAAGCTGATGGAGCTTCAGAGAGATCTACTAGGCCTGGAGAACTTAGTTCATATAGATAGGGTAAGTTCACAGCTGGGTGTGTTACTGACAGAGCTAAGAAGCTGACTGAATTGTTTGCAGACAGAGAGATTGATGAAGAGTTCATGCTGTTGTTGTAAATTTGAGATTGTTGTAGTGCTGTCTGATTGGAATATTTAAATCATAATCAATTTGTCATCTTTAAGCAGTGAGACTGGTATTAAGAAAATGGTGGACACTTTGAAGGAGAAATTAGTTGGAACATCAGTGCTTTGGTGATTTTGTAGTCATGAAGCCTGCTATAGGAAATCACAAGAAATGCATTTTCCAGAATTATGTTACATGGGCATCTCATTTTTCAGTTTTCATATTTTTGAAGAATTGTTTACAATTCTTGTGAGATGGATAAGCAGCATGCATATTTTGTTGATTTTCCAGAAAGCCATAAGGCTGGCTGCTTTAGATGTTCAAATGACAAAAATTTACCTGCTGCTGCAAAATTTCATCTGTCAAAGACAAAATATAGGGCCTAGGTTCTGATTTGGCATTTGGTGTCACCAAATATTAAATGATAGATGGCAAAAAAATTTACCCGGCTATTAGTATATTTTCATGCATAATGTAGACTAGTGTGTCACTCCATATAAAATGTCCTCATCCTTGTGTTCTTCTTTCACAGCATTTCATCCGAGAAGGATGCCTACAAAAGTTTTCCAGAAAAGGTTATCAGCAACGAATGTTCTTTTTGGTAAGCTCTCTTGCTTTGGTGACAAAGTATTTTGTATTAAATTCAGATAAAATACAGACTGTAAAATTGTTTGAAAATGTGAAGTGAGGTGGTCATATATTGATTTATCTGTTGATATGCTGTCCTGTCAAATATTGCATCGTTCGCCCATGCACCATAGTTCTGATCTGTGTCTATATATCTAATAAACTTACTTAACTTTTTGTTGTGTCAAATTTCAACAGTTTTCTGACATGCTAGTCTACACAAGTCGAACATCAGCATCATTACTCCAGTTTAAAGTTCATGGCCAGTTGCCTCTCCGAGGGATGACAGTAAGTAGATACGTTTTGCTCATACAGATTTTAGGGGAGTACTTTTTTGCTGGCTGGACATTTGGCTGTCAGATGTTTGGTAGACTGAACATATGAGCAACAGATGTTTGGCCAACAGTTTTTTCTTAATTTCATTTTCAGTGAATCAGAACTTTTAGAGTTGGTTCATCCTGCCAATATATTTAGCTTTTGAATCAAATTGTACTGTTTTGAATTCATTAAAAATGAATATAAGATTGTACTAATTCAGCTTGTGGCTTCTTTTTGCACTTTGTGGTCGTGTTTCATGGTTTTGTGAATACTGCATTGAGGGTTTTTAACAATATGAGGCAGATCATATAGCTGTTGTGTTTTTCAAAAGATAAACATGTTTTGACATAATGGTGAACCTAAATGGAAAAGTTTCTTAAATAGAGAAAGTGAAGAGGTTTAGAAATATTTTTACCAGGACTTCAGTTGGTTTTTGACTGACTCCTAAGCAGAGTAATTCTGCCATTGTAAGATTAAACATTTTCGGCAGTCGCATTCTGTTTGGATACTTACCACTCAGTTCTGGCATTTGACATCACTTAATCAGTCTGCCAGTCATTCATCATAAAGAAAATAAAAAGAAAATTTTTAACTAGCCAAAAGTCCACCAGCCTTATATCCAGTCAGCCAAGCATCTGCCATCTAAAAGTCTGAGCCGAACTTTTGATCATCATCTTTTTTACATAGCAGGAAGGAAAGTGATATATGGCAAACATGTTCAGTTTTTTTGTTTTTTTAGCACAATAAATCAATCTTTTCTCTTATCTGTACTCTGGTATCATTAAAAGTTCATTCTGCAGGCAACATTTTTATATTTCCCCAGTATTTCACCATCTGTCATTTGATATGATTTGCTCATCTGTCTTCATCACTCTTGTTTTGCTTATCATGTAATTTTTCAACAATGTTTTTTAAGAGAGGAAAAACTTGTTTTTGTTCCAAGATTTCCCACTGATGTGTTTATTAATAAATTCTATCCCTTTGGTGTATGATTCTTATTTCTGTCTTTCACAGTTTCCTTAGCATAGATCACATCTGTAACTCTCAGTCTTGTATGTTGCAATATCATAAAGTAATTTTCTTTTGTTGACTTGAATTTCCCCCAGGTGGAGGAGACTGATCAGACCAAGTCAGCCGTGCAGAACAGCTTTGCCATCTATGCAGGGAACAAGTACATTCTTGTGGCAGCAAGGTAAGTCTCAGAGCATGTCTCAGTGGCACTTTGTCAGGGATACGGAACCTGCATTCAGTCAGAACTGACTTTATTTAAGGGGAGGCACTGCCCTTTTCCAGAGGTTCTTTTCCAGAGGTTGTTATGCAAATAGCAAAGTACACAACTTATCATCATAAGCCATTGGATTTCTCTCCAAAATTGCACGCCAAAGTTCTGAATGCTGCATTTTTCTCTCTCAAGGATAATGATCTTAAGACGGGTGTCTTTTGCACCAGCACTATTTGTTTGTCACCAGATTTCACCTTTATCTGTTAGATACTTACAAGTGTGATTTGTTAAGGTTCTTTTGGATTTTTTGGTAGGGCCTACTTTGACACTAAAAAGTGTTACTAGTTCCTCTAATTCTTCATAATTGAAAGATAGCATCAGAATGCTGATGATCAGCATCTGTAAATGGCAGCAACATTGTATGCTCCCTAGGCAGTTGGGAAAGTTCGAGTTGACTAGCCAGATGAGTGGTGAAAATCACATGAAAGGGCTGTACAAAACTTGTAAACCACATTAATGTTATTTAAGTCATCATTGAAACCATTATTTAATGCGTAGAAACAGATGAGAGGGTCTAATTGTGACTAATTGTGTTTCATTCTATGCTTGACATCCTCAGCTCCCAGGAGGAGAAGGACAAGTGGATAGAGGACATCAACGAGGCGGTGCAAAGGGTGAAACATGTTGGACCCGACAAGTTACCCCAGTACCCCAGCCTGAAATCTAGTGCCAGTAAGTCGGCATGTCAAATTTGCTACATCTGCATGTTCTATGTGCCAGAAGTTCCAGAATTTTGCAGTTTTAATATAATATTTTTGATTGTTTTTATTTTTATAATGTCGCACAGGCAGTTTTCTGTGTCCAGTTTACAAGGAGTAGATCTGTATATGATATTAGTGATGCTCTCTCATAAACTTTGTAAAACAAACATCACATTGTTCTCCCTGATACACTACTTCTCTAAAAGTGAGTGTGAAAATTCTTCACATGTTGAGGATGACGGTTAGGCGCTAGTGTTGAACTTGTACAGCTACCTTACAATTGAGGAAGCAATGATCTTCAAGGTAAAAGGATAAGACAGCAAATGTGGGCCATGCAGCGAGGATGTGATGTGACAAAGAAAAATCTCCCCACAGGGATATCTTATCTTATCTTATCTTATCTTATCTTATCTTATCTTATCTTATCTTACCTCAAGTACCTAGGGATAATGGTGTGAATTCTTCTATGAATCCCCTTTGCAATGTTAATTTTGATGATCATGACATGATTTTCAGTTATGACCTGAGTGAACTATATAGTGATGCTCTTCACTTTTTTATGCAACTCCGGAGGATCGAAATGGATGCTTGCCAGTTTGCAGTGTACAGTTGGTCTGGCATATTTCAGCCCGTGCATTGATCTAAATAGAATCCATTCTGTGACATGGAATTATCATTTAAGGCTGTGCTATCCGATCAGTACCATCCATGGCAAGCCTTGCCTACAAATGGTGGTGGACATTGCCTAGACTCAATAGATTAAATTTTATATTTCAAGTAGTCAGTGTTTTTAAATTAATTTTTTTTTAACTATAATGTTTGGATGAACAGTGCATTAGCAGTCTGCAAAGTTTCTAGGCAGTATATAATTCTTAAGCTGTGGAAGTGAGGAAAATATCACCCAAAGATATAGCATGCAATTCATTTCAAATAAGGGAAGTATCGTATCATTGCTCTTCTTTCCTTTCATACTTCAGGCAGGTTTTAATAGGCTGTAAAGTGAAAATAAATTTATCTTGCAGGTTCATGGGGCACTTGCTGAAATTCTTAGTGAACATTTCCAATGTCTTTTCTGTTCCAGGTTCATCCGAGAATGTGGGTAGTGGTGAGAATGTAGATGGTGAACAGTCACAGGAGAAGCCCATTCAGCACCGAGCAAATACCACCATGCATGTCTGTTGGCACAGGAACACCAGTGTCAGCATGAGGGACCATGAGAAGGCACTACAGGTAGGGCAGGCACCGTCAGATATGGAGTTTGCAGCAATACTTCCATTTTACAGAAAAAGATTGTTATGCACAAAAAGGGGAGAGCACTGGCTTTATTGTGTTCGGTTTATTGGTTTCTTTTTGTGAAAAAAATACGTCAGTTCTCCAATGATGAAATGTTTTCAAGACTTTAGTAGACAAGAACTCCAGTCATAATCTAGACAAACCAAGTAAGCAATTCCCGAACATGTTTGAAATGACTTTCAGTGGAACACAAGATTCAAAGATAAGAACCAGTACAATCCCAGGTAAGAAGATTTCTTACAAAACATAGATTGTGATCATAATACCAGTTACAAGCCCATCCTTATTATGTTTTGTTATTTTGCCAGTATTTGCTCTGTCTTTAATGAGGATTGTCATCACTGGCATAAACATGTTTTATCTTGCACTGTCACAATACTTGTTATTGACTAAAAGCACTCACAGTAACTTATCATATATGCAGCATAATAAGAGAATTAATGCTCTTTGCTTTTATCTCATGTTGTCACAATACTTGTATTTGGCTAGTAGCAAATTTTTTATGTACATCATAATAAGATAAATTCTGTATGCTTTTAGAATCAGCTGAGTGGATATTTACTCCGCAAGTTCAAAACCAGCAACGGATGGCAGAAGTTGTGGGTAGTCTTCACCAATTTCTGTTTGTTCTTCTACAAAACCTATCAGGTAAGTTTTGAGAACATTTTAAGTGTTACTCAGATTTAGAAGTTTACAGCACATCATAAAGTGTCATGCAGCAATAGTTGGTCACAGTAGTAGAAAGGCATATTAGGAAATGAAAGAACACTAAATGTCACACAAATTCAGAAACTCATGGCAAATCTTAAAGTGTCATGTAGCAGTTGTTGATCATGAAGTAGAAAAGCCTGTTAGGAAATACAGTGAAAAAAAATGAGAGTAGGGGTTGGTTAAAGAATAAGTGCCACTGTTGACTTACTCATAACTAAGTTTGAACACTTGCAGGAGCCTGACATCTAACTTTAAAACCCTCTTTAAGCCATTTAATAAAATTTTCTCCTGGGACCACAGTAAATTTCCAGGAAAGCCTAAGCTAGTTAGAAGGTATAGTTACCAATGTGATCAAATTATAGGGTGTCTGTAGTGGGGGTCCTCCATTTAGAGCTTAACAATGTCAAGATGGATGAAATAGACCTTTACAGATGTAAAGATTGAAGCCCTAGACTTCTTGAGAAAAGCTGCCTGGAATAAGTATTTCTTTATCCTCAGGATGATTTTCCCTTAGCCAGCTTGCCGCTGTTAGGATATGCCGTGAACACACCAGAGGATGAAGATGGGATCAGCAAGGATCATGTGTTTAAGCTGCAGTTCAAAAATCATGTGTATTTCTTCAGGGCAGAGAGTGAATACACATTCTCCAGGTGAGAGATAGATTTTGAAAATTTAATTAGAGATGAGGCATTATTGAGTGACCTGTATATCAGGGAAACCAAAACTTTCTTTTCAGTGTTTTTCTCCTCTTGTCTTTTGTTCTGGTTTTTTTTTTTGTTTCGTTTCCACAAGAGATCATACGATCACAACTCAGTACATTGGCACTGACTATGTGCTGAAGTTTGACCAAGGTCAGCACAGAGACGTGCAGATACTATGAAAATGGCTCAGAAGAAAAATCTATCATTGGTCACACTGAGAAGTGCCAATGACACAGACAAGGACTGACCTAGATATTTTACTGTATTGTAACTGGTATAAGACACTCTGAAGAACATTTGAACACTGCAAGGACAAAACCTCATTGATCACACTGAGTCTATCAGAAGTTGTGGTTTTTGTTTTCATGCTGAATTATCATCGTTTATTTGTCCTTCATGTTCATATCTAAAACATTCACTCTGGTCTCAGGCACACAGCTTCTTACACTTTGTCTGGATTTTACCATTCAGTAAAGCAAGCCTGAGGATTTTGGTCATGTTCATAAAATCCTTTCATCTCACAATGGCATGGAGATGAGAGTTAACACTTGTAATGGTGTACTCCATACACTCGGTATGCTTCACTTGGTTATGATCAGTTACCACCCGCTGTGTAACTTACCTCCTCTCAGTCAGCAGTTTTGTTACTTTGACACTAACATTTGACAACAAGCAAAGTAGTCAGAGTCATTTCTGACTTTTGCAAAAATTTGATCCTCACAAACAAAAAAACAAAAACAAAAACAAAAAAACACTTCTACATTAATTCCATCTTGGGGTATACATAGGGAATCCTCATCAGTTTTTTAGTTTGATGGACTGATCACAACCAAAGTTTAGATCAGAGCACTTTTTATGAGGCCTCACTGATCAGTGAGTGCTTTGGTCTTAGCTCTAAGGCTTTGTATATTTGAACCTTGGATCTTATATCTCCACAGGTGGATGGAGGTGATCAACTCCGCTACCCATAATGCCAGGCGTGTTCGTATCTTCAGTCGACTGGACAGTCGTATGGAAAACAGTTAGCAGCCCTTCACATGCAGTCTTTCTCTTTTTCACACTATATTGATTATCAATGAGCTGTACATCATTCAGAAAAACTGTCACCTGTTAGTGTTACACATAAATTTCCTGCAGCCAGTCAATATGAGGCTTGTGTTGCTAGACTGGGAACTTAGATGTCAGGCTCTAAAGTTAGTTGGGGCCATCCAGTATCAAAAGTTTCATTTGTTGCAGAAATTGAGATACATCTTTTCTGTGTACAGCAATATTGGTTTTTACGGGCAAATGGTTGGTAATTTGTAGATGAATTTTAGATTTTATGAGGCACATTAGTTTCATCGTTAAAAATTGTAGTTCAGTTATGATTTTCTTAGGATTTTTTTCATTACATAGAATGACTCCATAACACTTCAGATGACTAGATCCCAGACCAGATTAATGCTAGCTCAAAACTTTTCTTTCTCACTTAATACAGGTACACACGTTAAGCTTTCATATTTTACCAATATTCTGCTGTAGTCAAATGGCAACTTGCGCCTCCATTTGACTGGCTGCAAGGCAAAAGTTTCACCATTATGGTAAAAGTAGAATTACTACCTTTCCATATTTGTCTCATAGCCAGTTGGAATGAGGGCTTCTGTTTCTTGACTGCAAACCACAACATCAGACTCAGAGGGTGATCGAGGTCTTCTGGTATCAAATTCTTATAAGTTATAGAAATCAAAAGTACAATCATATCTGTACTTATAAATGTTGATTTTTATTGGCATGTAGTCAGTAAGAGTAAACCTGGGTTTCTGTCATGCAGATTAGGTGACTCTTATAGAAAGGGAAATGGCTTTTCAATTTTCGATTTTCCTAGAATTTAACCACCATGCAGGGGTCATCCCTTACCACTTCAAATAATTATCTCTAGTCAGAGTAATGGTAGATCAAAATTTTTTTCACGTGATGACAATATATGGATAAAAGGAACTAAGGCTTTATTTTGACTGGCTGCAAGACATGTATATTTTTCCAGGTTGCTTATTTCCATTATCAGCTGGATTTTGTAGTTTCCAGTTGTGAAAAGATTCTTTTGACAATAACATTTTGAGGGGGAAATGGGAAGTGAAATTATGCTTACTACAACTGGTTTCCACTGCAGTCATCCTCATTATGAATGGGTTCCACTTTGCTGTTGTTTCATGTCTTTGGGGTGGTGTATACTTCAGTTTCAAGAGTTACATGAGTTTCAGGACATTTTAACTTAACTTTCAGGTCAAATTAGTTGTGCAGGACAGAGCTTTTACCACAAGATTTCTCTTAACGTTCCCACCAGCTGAGATGTTTGTGAAGTATTTACAGTCAGTAGTGGCCTGATCGATGTCCACACACTTGAGCAATTTATGCATTGATGGAAGCATGCTCATCTTCAATCAAAGCATTTATTTTCACTCTGTCTTGAAATATGGACGCTGGAAGACCCATAAAAGCGTAGGCTTGGGTGTGCAGATACTGGTCATAGCATGCTCTGCAAATGCTAAATCATGGCTCACAGGAAGTTTTCGAAGATAAGAGAAAAGGGCATGACGTAACATGGTAAGATGATATTATGAATGAATAATATCGACATATGTGAGATGGTTAAAGATAAGGATAAGTGATGATTGCTGATAGTTGTGCGTCTTACGTTTCATTTACCTGGTGTGCAGATAGCTGCTGACGTTAAGGCCAAACACAGCATTTGAGAACCTAAAAAAATGGTCAGTTTCCGACCTCGGAGTGACTGTGTTTATATTGATAGTAAAATTGTATCTGAAAAGTGCCTTGAAATCTTATACATTCGCATTATGTTTGATGTTTGTCATTGTTAAGACACTGCAAATTTTAACTTTAAATGTGAGTTTCTTGGAATTGTATTTTTTAAGACAAACATTAACATGTTGCCAGTTTTCAACCAATTCTTTTAATTTTTGTTTGTATACGCAACAGGAATAGATATATATATACAAAAGGCTCTATTTCAGTTTTAATCTGTATGATTTTACCAATATTAGAATGAAAAGTAAGCAGAAACATTGGCTCACCTACTGGTGGAATTTAGGAGGCATAATTCCTTACATTTTGTATAAATCATCAAATCTGCTGAATTATTTTGTAAACTTTTGGATGCTGAATGCAAACATTGAATTATATTTTATTCTGTATTGTTATTATATATTTAGCGTTACTATACAGAAAGTTTTTAAATTTCAGTCGTTCTGTTATCTTCTTGCATATATTTACTATTAATAATTGGCCAATATTGGCCAATAAAGCTGAAAAACGATAATGGATTTTATCATTTGGATGCTTGACAAATTATTTTAAGATAAAATTGTTGTTAAGTTGCAAAATGACAAATTTTATTCTCAGATGCTGTGTCTGGCCTTAAGTTTTGACAGGGTTCATCAGTTTGACCTTCATAATCATTAACTCTGACTGACCAAAGACTTGAGCACTTACCCATTGTCATCAAGTGAATGACAGGAATGAATGAAATCATGGCTTGCATTTTTAATCTTGTCACATCACACTGGTTACAGCTTTTGCATTTCTGCTGAATGCTCGTACTCCACAGTGTTTATTAACCGTTTAGTTCACCATCTGAAAATAGTTGTTAAACAAAATCTAGGCAATCTTCTGATGGGTGCAGTGCAAAAGGGTTAGCAACAGGCCACAAGCTGTATATCACTTGTAAAGTGGGACACTTTGCAGGGACATGGTGTGGCATGAAAAGGTTAACCCTTACATGGAGAAAGACTTATGGTACATAGGATTACATATGATTCTAGATGAATTTTAGTTCAGTTGTACTTTTATTCAGTTCTCTTTTGAAGTGAGGAGAATGGATGTGAATTTTGTGAAGATATCTAGCAGGAACTTGTGTGGATGAATTTTATTATTTGATACATGTCATGTTTATTTATCATTTTAGTCTTCGAGTCCCGCATGTAATGAGAGTTCCATTAGTTTTGTACATAACACAAGAAGTTATCATTTTTCAGCCATAATTTATAAGTTTCACATACTTTGAGCTACATAAGTTATTGTACATAGGTAACAAATTTTATATTCCGACTCATTTAAACCCTTATTGTGCATCTTGTTTTACGTACCGTCAGTGTTGATACATAATGTTATATTCCACATAATTGAGGTTTAGAGAAGAGCAGGATCTTAATAACCCTGTTAAGTGTATGAAGAGACACAGTTTCTCATAAAATATATACAACCTTAATTTTTTTGGGAGGTTCGCACATGAATTCTCATATTGTCATCAGAATCAGTCTAAAAATTCTAAATAGATACTAGTTATATTGTGTTTTGTTTTTGTTGCATGTGTCAAAATTTGTGGACTATAATCTTGTATGTGAACACAGACGATACATGTTCCACTGATAAAAACTTCTCTGGGATGTATGTTCAAGAAATCATGCTTGAAAGAGCTATGTTGATAGGTGCAGAGGCAAAAAGTTGTGTCATTTATCAGTTATCTTTCATATAACTGCCTGTTGCTACAAATATTCTATTGGCCAGAACTTGTTGACTTAATTGATTTTACCCCCCTCTCATTGCCATTGTTTGTGAAATAGGCGCTAGATCTGTATAGATGATTGTTCAGGGCATGAATTACCTCAGTGATGGCAAATTGATCAAATTGTTCAGAGTTTTCAGTTTGAAATTAATTCTCTCTCAACTCAAAGCACTTACATATGAGCAGTTATACCTATCAGCACAGACAGCAAATAGAACACTGCAGTTGAAATAAAACACAGTTGCCAAAAATCATGGAAAAACTATACACTTTCGGTCCAATGTATAGTGACTATATTGGGCAGTGATAGATGAATATCGTATAGATATAAATTACCAAAGGTAAATGGATTGTTACCGTAGCATGTAATGTCCCCCAGGGGGCCACTAGATATTTTCAGTTTGAATCTGTTGCAATAGAAACATTGAGGTTGTTGGAACCAAATTGTAAAAGCCTTTTTGAGCCATTTAATAAAATTTTCTCTTCAAACCAAAGGAATGTTGAGAGATGGCCAGGGCTAGTCCGCAGGTCTGGTGCCACCATTGTGCTCAAATTATATACTGTTTAGATTAGTTTAATTTTCTCCACAAACTTTAGTTAGATGAAAAGAGGATAAAACCTTGGCCTTCTTTAGCAGATCACAGTCCTGCTTAGATAAAATCCATTGAAGCTGTTGGGAAACACTGCCAGCTACAACTTTTTTTGTTTTAAACAAATTCAGAACTGAATTTCACCACTTTTGTGGTGTGGTTACATGTAGTATGATTATTTCTTCATAGTTTGTCCAAAGGACAGATCTTATATTCTGCTATTATTGACTCTGAGAGTCCAATTTTTTTGTGACGATTAGGCTTCTGCAACATTAAGGAAATGCCAACTTTTGATTCTATTCAACCTAGATCAGGATTGAGACTATGTCACTTCTACATTGTATGTCAAAAATAATGACACCTGCACCAATTTGCTGGAATGTCAGTTCAGAGGTTCCTTTCACCCTTGCAAATATGAAGAACGCCATCGCTTGTCGTCACTTTTTTAGATAATAAATACCAAGACAGTAGTTGGGTTTATTTATACACCCTGGTTGTGCACATAGCAGTGTTTTTTTTATTCTGCTGAAACCATGTGACTGTATTGAAAAAAAAAAGAAGATAAGAGGTTTTAACAGAATAGCAAGGTTGTGTAGGATTTTTAACCATCCCATTTAATATTTTGTCTCACATCTTGTTGTGAACTACCTTGGATGGATCCAGCTAGTAGGAATTTACCTTTAAATGGCAACCCCTTGTAATTGACTAGCAAATTTAGGGACATCTTTGTTGCCACTGTGACATGGTTTGATTGGTCAGAAATTTGTAGAGAGAAGATTACCAAGTGAGAAGTAGAGGTTTTGTGGTCTAGACTACATTATGCAAGTTTTTTGTATTGTTGTGTTACATTTTATCAGAAACTAGACCTATATCAGAAAGATTAGTATTACTCTGTTCATTCTTGATTTATGTATACTACCTGCCATTTTTTGTGGATGTATATGTGCAGTTTTTACATTTGTATGACCCTGTATGTGTGAGCACATCTGCATTTATGTGTATTTACCCAGCTTCTGTATCTGACAGTGCCCAAGAAGTATGTAGTGTGTCATGTTAGCTGCCTAACCCATTCAATACCACAATGCTCTGCAGCGCCTACCAGTACAATGTTTACTTGTTGCTATATGGCAGCAGAGATGTAACTTAAGATCAGAAATATAATAGACAACAAGCCATTTGACAATCAGGGGAGGTCACTACCATATTCCATGAGAAACCATTCATAGCACCAGTTTAAGGTTTTCTGTTCCCATCATAGTTTGATTATTCCCCTTGACCCAGAATTGAATAAATTAAATGTGGGTCAGCATTGAGTGTCACATTATCTGGATTCAGGTCTCTATCATATGGGTAGATGGTAGGTATGATAGGACCTGTATGTTCAACTTTATCTTATGATAGGACCTGCATGTTCAACTGTATCTTATGGATCAGATTGCACTACATCAACAGCTAAAATAAGCTTCCAGCAGAGGAACTGTGTGAGAGTTAATGCATTAAAAACACTTGAACATGCTTATCACAAAATTCATGGGACTTTCTAACACATTTTATTACTGAGCATATTGTGCATTTTCCAGATGACCAGTCTAAGCCAGCTATTGTGGAAACTATTTCAGAATGGTCCTAGTACCATATAAGATATTTTCATAATAGGTTTGCTTGAAGCATGGAACTGTAGAATATGCACTGAAAACAGTGCACAGGCACAGGTTTTAAGGAAAATTATTGACTTTGGTGACACACTGGCACAGGAGAAGACAAACAAAAATTATAACACATGTAGAGCACATGTTACTGGAGCAACAACTAGTAATGACCAGAAAATAAAGTGATAAGTGATTTGAGAGAAGGAGAAAGAGAGAAAATTCTGCAGGCACTGACAGTTTGGATGGATACCAAAAACATAGAACAACTGTAGAAGGTAGACGTCTCTGATCACTTAGGCAAGCTAACACGGCAACCGAAAAAGAAGAACATAATTGAAGCATTTATGTGTAAGCGAAAGCTGGAAGCAATTCTTTGGTATGATATACATGAGACTATAACATGGGAATGTGGCTGTGTATGAGTTAAGCAGTGGTGGGTGCCTTCTTGCATAGTTTTTTCTCCAGTATTCCTGGAGAGAAACCCAGAGAGAGACTATGACAGCTGGTTGGTCATTTGATGGTACTCATCTTGTCTTAAAGTTGTTACCCATTTCATAGACTTCCACAATCAAAGTTCTTCTCAAGGATATGAATTTGTGATTGGTTATTTGGCTGTACTTATAGTCCCCATGCGCTGTTGTCCTGTTCTTAGACATCCACAAGCAACCCTTTCCTAAAAAGAAATTCTTCTTCATAAAGACCATGAAGGATGAGATAGGTTTTGGGCTAGTTCTTGGCGATATTTTTAGTCCCTTAGACCAGTTGTGCCATTTGGAGAGGTCTGAAAACCCAAAAATAATTTCCGTAGATGAAGAGGTGTTATGTACAGTAGTTCAAATATCACCAGCTATTGGAAACATTACTTTGTGGGATAGAATATTTTATGAGACAAGGACAGTATACACAAACAGTTTATTGTATTGAGACACCACTCCCAAGAAATAAACCTCTAAATATGTCCATGTAGAGCCAGTTTTAAAACACTAGAGCATGTCCTACAGTGCTGTCCACCTCACAGGCCTGCAAGCGAGAAATACTGGTCGAAACCTTCAGACCTTATCTCTCCTATCGGGCAGTGAACGTGACCTGCACCTGACGACACAGTTTCTGGTAAACATTAAACTGAATACAAGACTTGAATCGTAGAAGAACTGCACTTTCATTGGTTTGTTGTTTTTTTTCTTGGTCTTTTTTTGTGATTGGAACAGCAAGTGTGTGGGACAGACTTACTGACGAACTTTATGGAGGAACTTTATGTGTGTGGTGT
Source organism: Ellobium chinense (assembly GCA_033807755.1). Lineage (NCBI taxonomy): Eukaryota > Metazoa > Mollusca > Gastropoda > Ellobiida > Ellobiidae > Ellobium > Ellobium chinense. The sequence goes on from JAWQUT010000097.1 coordinate 1,507,722, forward strand.
TAATCTCTTGTGAAATGAAGCCTCTAGAAAGGTTGTGGTTTGAATTGTGACCTTTTCTTTTCAAATAAACTGCTAAACAAATTAGTGTGATCAATCCTTAGGTTGTGAAAAGATATCAGACTTGCTCAGCTAAGCAAATTAATTTGCTACAATTCTGAGGTTGTGGGAAAGATATCAGACTTGCATAGCTAACCAAACTAATTTGATACAATTCTTATGTTGTGGAAAGCATACCAGACTTGCATAGCTAAACAAACTAATTTGATACAATTCTTATGTTGTGGAAAGCATACCAGACTTGCATAGCTAAACAAACTAATTTGATACAATTCTTATGTTGTGGAAAGCATACCAGACTTGCATAGCTAAACAAACTAATTTGATACAATTCTTATGTTGTGGAAAGCATACCAGACTTGCATAGCTAAACAAACTAATTTGATACAATTCTTATGTTGTGGAAAGCATACCAGACTTGCATAGCTAAACAAACTAATTTGATACAATTCTTATGTTGTGGAAAGCATACCAGACTTGCATAGCTAAACAAACTAATTTGATACAATTCTTATGTTGTGGAAAGCATACCAGACTTGCATAGCTAAACAAACTAATTTGATACAATTCTTATGTTGTGGAAAGCATACCAGACTTGCATAGCTAAACAAACTAATTTGATACAATTCTTATGTTGTGGAAAGCATACCAGACTTGCATAGCTAAACAAACTAATTTGATATAATTCTTAGGTTGTGGAAAAGATACCAGACTTGCATAGCTAAACAAACTAATTTGCTACAATTCTGAGGTTGTGGGAAAGATATCGGACGTGCATGATTTTATTCTTCATTCCTGATCTCTTGTGTTTCATTTTTTTTTTTAATGCTGCACCCAAGCTAATTACCTGTCTTGTCTAATAAAGACTCCAAAATCATCTACCTGACAAACCAGCACAATTAAAAAATGTGAGAGATTGTGTGAGTGTTTTCGTAGTTCTCATATACTCACTTATCATGAGAGTTTGGTTTTAAAGCATGAAATACTGGTTGTTTTTAGATTCAAAGATGACATGATCTGTGTTTTGTCTTAAGAATTTGCTGTTTTCACATGTTGTTTTGTTGGAAAATTACACCAGCCTGCACGTGGCAGTTGCAAGTTATGGCTAAACATACTAAAGTATTTAAAACCAATTGCCATACAGAAAAAGCTATGTTTGTATTTTTGTAATCATTAAAATGATGTCTTGTACAGATTGACCCTTGTATGAAGATGTTTGAATTATGAGTGTGAAAATCCTCAGAAGTGAAAACATTATTTAGTTTATCACACCAGCATCTTATTATGCAGATATATAGTGATGTAGCTTGAATGACATGGTTTTCAACAGTTTTGTGAGAACAGCCTCAGCAGTTTTAGACTAGGGCTCGAGTCTTGTATTTTCTACAAAATGTATGTACGCCAAGCAATTTTTGTTAGGTTTACCTAGTTTGAATAAGGTCTATGGGGTGTTTCCAGAGGTCGGCCGCCTGATCCAAACAAGTTAATACATCACCTTAACAATTGTACAGTGATGCCTTTTAGCATGCAATATTCCATAACAAATCCAAAGACAGCTGCGGCAGTGCTGCACATCAAGGTATGTTTGATGCAAACCAATCCAAAAAAGAGGAAATGGAACAATACTGGTCGTCACATGACCATATAAGAGCACTCCATAGACCCCATTGCATTATTTTAGAAATTTATTTCAACATGATATGTTTTAGCCAAAAGTAAAGCTGAGCTACATGATAAAGTGATTTGTCTTTATTATGTTGTGTCGTGTCTCATAGAGCAGTTACCCCATTCAGAGACAAGACAAGGTTTATACATAGGTCCTTTTAACTGGATATCATGGAAAGCATTAGGACTTAGACATACAAGCGTAAGTGCGTAAAGCCTTAGTTTGGTCTGTTTGAGTTTGGTAATACAAAGGTACACTTGAACACATTAATATGAAATTTATAGGATGCTCCAAAACATTTTGCGTGAAGCCTATTTTTTAATATCCATATGACTAAATCATCTGCTACTCTAGGGCTTGGTAAGTGTTTTGGAGTGATGCTAGATCCAGTTTCATTTAAAGTGTTTTTGTAATAGATTTGTTTATAGAGTGTATATCACTGCTGGAAATAATACTGTCTTAAGGCGTTAAATGACTTTTATGCAGCAGTATTATCTCCAGATGGTGGTATGATCCTTTTGCAACTCTTGTAGATTTGCTGCTGTGCATTCAACATCGACAATAACTGCAAATAATGTAAGGATCACTCCATCACAGTTCATAGTTCTTTTGCATACTTTCTGTGGAATTATATGTTCTTAGTTGTTTGACCCAAGTAAGTATAATTTTTTTTATTTTTCGTGTAAATGTGTTTTGGCATTAAGGGAGCAATCTTAATTGCCAAAATACTTTGTGTGCAATTTGTTTGCTCATATGTTTGTGTTTGTTCATCAACATGATCTTCAACAATGATTAATTCTCTTGCAACTTCTGTATGAAAAGTTCACTCACAAGAGTATATGGTGTATGTGAAGCTTTCCACGTGACTAGAGTCAGGTGAGGAACCCACTTCAATTAAACCAACTTCCAGATGTTTTGTGACTGATGCTGATAACAACATGTATAGTGGAACCATTTAATTTAAGCAGAACGACTCCCTATTTCCAACAAATCATCCCACTTAAAGTCCACTGTCGTCCAGTCATGAAATGGTTTCTTAAAATCTGGTGCATTTTAATCAAACTGAAGGTTAGGTAATACTAATATACACTGCTATTAAGGTTACCCAAGGAGGTTAGTTTTCTGAATGTCTTCTTGTTTGAAAATCTGGAGGTTGTTTTTTTCTTTTCAAAGACTGGTTACCCATATGAAAATACTGAGATATATGGTCTTTAAAGATGTAACTCCAGCAATGAAGGATGAAAAATAATTTCACAAAAAGAAGTCTTGAACATAAAGACTTTTTTTGGTCAGTTCTGATGTTAGTATCAGAATTTATGTAAGTAAGAACTTGAAATTTAAGGACGCAGCAGCTGTGTGAGGAATAATATGTTTCTTCGTACCAAAAACAACTGCTCACAGTTTCTTTTATTCTCCAGACTTTATTCATGTGGAAAACGTCATGTCATTAAACATTAAACGTAAGCATGATTGATGGTTTACAGTGTATTTGACAGCTCATACCAGAAAGACTCAAAAGTGTAAATGCTAAGGATTTCACAATAGACTTGTGTTATAAAATGATGATCTTGTTATGATAAGGTGTCATCGCAAGTGTTGTTGTTATTGTTGTTGTCGTTGTCACTGTCAAAGTTAATGGTGGTGTAATGTATGGCACCACCAGATGAAATATTATACTGTAATGAATACAATCAACTCCATTCACTCGCAAACCTCTTAATTGAAACTTCTCTTTAACTGCAGCATCTTTCAGATACAAAAACAAAGCATTTTATTAAAGTTATGTAATAACAACCCCTTTTAATATCAAGTTTTCCATGCTTTAAGTGAATTGCGATTAAGCAGAGTTGACTGTAATACATTGATTGATTGTGACATTGTGAGCGCTGTAAGACTGGATGGTTTAGCCACCGGAAAATTTTTATTGGCGCATAGCAATAATGTCTGTACAAAATTATAATAAAACCTGTGTTTGATAATGCTTTTCAATATAGTTTTTTTGATGTTTTTTTTTTCCTTCTTGTTGTTTGAATACAGTGAAGTTGTCACCTGAAAATGAAAGGGGTCAAGGCAGACTTTGCATATTCTGTAGTAACAGGACATGTAGGTATAAAACCACTTAGACAGAGCTTAACTTGCACTAGTTTAATAAAAAGCAGGGAGAAATGTGCGGAGGTGACACGTGAGGAGACAGAATGGTTTGTTTATAAACACAAAAGGAGATGGGGGGG
>JAWQUT010000097.1:1516185-1548064 GCA_033807755.1 Ellobium chinense
GGGGGTTTGTGTGTGTGTGTGTGTGTGTGTGGTAGGCTTAATGTTAAGGACGTGTTCAAGTAGGCAAACATGGTGGGTGTGGGAGCTGATAATGGAGTTAACAGTAGTTTTGTTTGTTTGCTTGTGTCTTGTGATAGCATGAAATGTGTGCTGGGACTCAAACATGCTCAGGAGCATGAACTAAAGTGGGATGTTTGATGTTAATCAGCTAGCAAGTCTGCTGGCTTGGTTAGGTCATCTTTGAAAATAAACTTGTCTTTCTTCATAGGCTCATATATTGATTCATGTTGTTCAGTTGGTGTTAGTTACATCTTTCATGGGATTCATACACTTAACTTCTAAGGTTGCCCTTTTTTTTTTCATTTTTTATTAAATTTATATCTTGTAAAGTAAGAGCAAAAGTTGGTGAGGAAAGTAGATACATTAATGTTAATTTGGAGTTAATTAAAAGGAGTTTTAATGTGAATATGAACAGTAATAAAATTTTAGTCTTATTATGGGAATGTGATATAGCGAGTTGAGGTGCTTAATCTTAAACAGCATTTTTTTTTTCTCTCTTTCTATAGAAGTCGGATTGCCTTTTCTCCTCTAAGAATCCAAAACTGATTTCAAATTACTTGTTAATAATTAACACTGATGTGCCACCCAGCCATAAAAATAACAATCTCTGCAAAGATAACTGTCCATAATTATTTGAGTTAATTTTAAAATGAGAGATGTTCTTTTTAGATGTCATTTTTTTTTTTGCTTTCTTTGAAACTCCTTCAAATCCTGCTAAACATTTACACCAATGAAAACCATTCATACTGGATTATATCAAGCTATAAAAGGTAGCAGATACAGGTCTTGACGCAACATACCATAGAGCCGCAGGTTTATCATAATGTGAACACATCTCCAGGTTGTATGAGTTGGGAAGACATTCCCCCTTTGTCATAAATTTGATAGAGGGGCTTGGGAGGGATTTTATAATGTTTTAGGCTCTTCTCAAGTAATAAAACTTTTGGAATGCTGGAAAGAAGGGGAAACTGGGGTGCACTCAGTGTATGTCTAGGGGTATTTTGAAATTTACTGTTACAGGGCGAATTGCACAATCACAATCACATAGTCTGGAGAAAACATTGCATACTGCTACTGTAATACAACCTGTAATGCTGGGTTATCAACTGCTGTTGGCAGAAGGTTCAATGTCCTCTGATTTTTATGTGAGAGTTGAATTCTGCTGGGCTTAGCTCAACCATCAATTATCAAGTCTAACACTTATTGGCTTGTACAAGGACTGAATTATGCCTCCTGGGAGAAAAGATTTGGTTGAAAAATATGGAAGAAAGAGGGGAGAGCTGAAAGTGGAAATTATACAGTGGCAAGGAATAACAGATTAACATGAATATGTTGCAAAGTGTATATTGCCCCTTAAGTAACAGTACATTGTGTGATAAACTTCTAAAGAAAGGCATAAAATAATGCAGAATATCTCGGACTCAGATTACCATGTACTGTACATGTTGTCATGAAGAACCATTATGGACTCATTTTGGAGCTGGGTGTGGGGGAAGGGGTGGGGTATAGTTATCAATATCATGACTCATGTCAAACTTGTTTAAGTTTAAGCTCCCAAGTTGTGAATTATACTGCATGTATGTGTGAGCTGTAGGCCTATATATTAGAAGCAGACTCTGAAATGCACCAGTTGTTTTTTTTGTTTTTGTTTGTGTATAGATATTTATTCATTTATTTATACTAGATCTAGATTAGTTTTTGGGTCTTTGGATACTGAGTCTTTTAGGTCCACATTTTTATAATGTTAGGTACATTAGGTGAGGAAAGACCTCCCACTCGCTAGGCTGATAACATTATCATTTATCAGTAATGTTTGCACTGGTACCTGAAGCCTTGCCTTCAACTGAGCATTTCAAATAGCAACCAGACGCGGTTTTGTTTTGTTTTGTGATTTTGTCTCTCTTTGACATTTTTGTTGCTTTCTTTCTTTCTTTCTTTCTTTCTTTCTTTAATTCCTGCTGTTTCTCTCTTGCATTTTTTTTCTTTTTTTCAGGCTTGTTTACTCCTTCCTTCTTTTTGCACCCCACACCTATGTTATTCTAGGTTCAAAATTAGCATAGGGATAAGCAGCCATAAATCTTTAGGCTACTATGTATTTCCACAATGATAAGAATGCTGGCATATCTGCCTGCGCCTGATGTGAACAAGAAACCACAGTCAATATTACATATCCCAAGTTTCATAAATTGCATACAGTCATCATATAGTCACACACTACTCAGTAGAGCACAAAGGGGCTATATCTTTAATGTATATTTAAAATTGATAGTGCACTTATGCTTTTTGCCATATCACCAACAGATTAGCTGGCAACACATGTTCTTAATATCAAGAGCTGGGTTTGTAAATGAGTCATGCACGAGGCAGTTTATTTCACACTTTATTTTGGCTGATATCAGCTTATTTGTGTACAATTATATGTACAATATGTTTTGGATTACGAACGAATATTTACCATAATAAATGCTTACCGTTATCAGCATAATGTTTACGTGATGGGGTGGTGATGTTGGAGTCAGCAAGGAAGAACAGAGGAATCAGCCAAAAGGACATATATTTCTTTTGCAACCAGTCAAAATGAGGTTTAAGTTGTTTTTTTTTTTTTTACTACATCAAGTTATTGGTAAGATATGAAAACCTAATTGTCTCTCATGAGCTGAGAAAAGCTTTGATCTAGCACTATTCTGGGCCCAGATAAAATAATTTGGAGTGACAGAGTGGGATGTGACAAGTGTGTGGGTGGAAGAGGATGGGGGGGCAGGAGAGTGAGATTGGGAGGATGAAGACAAATGATAAATATGTCTTTGGGTGTGGCAGGACTAACATGTGGGGAAGAGGGAGAAGACTGGGGTAGAGGGGAAATAGATAAGAGAGTGACATAGATTGTTTATGTAGGTGGGGGTGTGGGTGTAACTCGCAGGAGATAAGAGACCAGATATGATATTTCGCAAGCGGGTCTAACCTCCTTTGATATCAGAATTAAATATCCAGTCTGGAAATTTTTATTTTTTTTTTTGTTATCATTTCCTCACCCTGCTTTGTGGAGGTGAAATGAACGTTTATTTCTTTTGTTATCCAGCTCTGCTAGTTATTCTGGGTTCTGGTATAGAAGGGTAGGAGGAGCAAAGAGAACCTGACTTCTTGAAAGCTATTTAACATTTTTTTCCTTAATTTTGCTTTTTAAACAAGCTTTGAAGTTTCTAATGTAGGATTAACCATAGGAGTCTTACATTGCAAAAGTAAGTGTATAGCATTGTTAAAATTGGCCAAGAAGATTTCAAGTTTAGTTTTTGCGGACTAAAGAAAAAAATGGGCGGATGTCAGGAAGCAAAGACTGCATAAATATACAACATGCTTTGAGTAAATTCTTGTTGGCCGTCACAGAGATTATCTGTGTTTGAATTTCTTTTACAGAATAAACATTGGTTCATTGCCTCTTCTAAATAAGCTTAGTTTGGCATGTACGGGGTAAGAGATTGGAAGTCTTTTATTTCATGCCTTTGTTCTGACTGACAAAATTGCGATTGTGTTTTGTTTTATAGGTTGTTTCTTTATATTTCTCTCTCTGTATATATGTATACAGCTGTACAGCTGTATATGTTCTTCAACATACAAAATTCTCTTTGCCACTTTTTGTTTCATACGTGTAAGGAATGTGATGAGTTTTACTGTGAGATTTGATAGGATATACTAGATTCACATGATTAAATGAGGGTTTGTCAGTTTCATCTCAGAATATGAGTTAGATGGTTATGAATAGCTTGTTTTTGGTTCATAAATTTAACCACCATTCGTATGGTGTCATAGTGAATAATGGTCAAATAGTTGGACTACAGTAGATAAAAATTTTGGTGTGAACTTCTTGAGGACCTTTGCGGATACTGGTCAGTGAACCCGATTATTTCTCTGACTCAAGAAATCTCCTGCTTATCCAGGGTGAAATAAATTCTGCATTCAAAAGTTAGTTTCCAACTCCTTTGGGATATACAGCTACTTCAGATGTTTACTCAATATGAATAGAAGGTCTTGGGATGAAATTCTTATTTGTCTTTTGAGAAGTTGAACAGAAGACTAACCCAGCCATTAAGCTACTTTTTCAGAAGTAGTGGTGGAACTGTATATAAATATTACCTGATTCCAAGCTGATCACAAGGCATTATCATTATCCAGCCATATCATTTTTTTTCCTTCTTTCATTTTCTCTCTGCATATGTCTTCTTGAACACTTTTCCCTTTACCCTACTCTATGTGAACATCTGTTTTGTGTTACTCCCTGCTTCTGAAAAGTGGGCTTGCTTTCTTTTGTCATTTCATGATAGCATTGGTTTCATGGATTGCATAACTTGTCGTCTATAATTCATCCTTGCTACTGTCACAGCTCTACAGTTTCCAGTCAGTAACCTTTATCACCACCTTATGGTCATGTGTGGATAATGCAGTACAGTACCATTTTGTGTTTTGAGGCTGGAAATCAATATGGGCAAACAAGCTGTGAAAACCCCTTGATAAGGTCACCAGTGTTGTGGTTCATTGATTGATTTGATCTTACCCGTAATTCAGGGGTAGCCAAGAGTGGCTTCACTTTCACTAGAAGATTATTCTCTTGATTGATAAGAGATTATGGATATTGATTTTGATTTCACATCAGGTCATGTTCATTGCTAAAAATATGTTTCTAGCAGTACTAGCACCGTATCATTCTCTCTCTCTTTCCTTCATTCTTTCCTCCATCCTACTTTCCTTCCCTCCATCCTTCATGCAGTTTCTTCATCTCACTTTCTTTTCTTTATGCCTGCCTCCTTCTTCTTCTGTGTTTCTTTCCTACTTGCTCCCTTCCTCTCTCCAACCCTGTTTTTTTTAATTTTTTTTCTTCCCTCTTTCTTCCTCCCTCCATCCCTTCCTACTTTCTTCCTTCACAGTATTCTCTTTCCCCTTTCTTTTTCCTCTTTGATCTTTTTTAATTTCTTCTCTTTCCTTACCCTCTTTACCTCACATCCATCTTTCTTCATCATTCCTTTTATTCTGCTTCTCATTCTTTTCTTCCTTTCCAAATTCCCACCACATCACTTTTTTCCCTTTTTCCATTTTGTCTCTGCATTTGTCTTCTTGCCACTTCCCCCTTTACCCTACCTATATGAAGATTTGTTTCTGTGGCCTACTTCCCACTTCTAAAAGGTGGACTTGCTTTCTTTTGTCATGTTGCTTTAGTACTGGTCTCATACTTCCTTCTTTTCATCCATTTGCATCATAGGCCTACATTACAAATGTCATGATGTGTTCCTTTCTGTATCTGTTTGACAGAGAGGTGATCCATCTTCACCATGGTATTCTTCAACTCGGTCAAGAAGTACAGGAACCAAGATTATAACAAGCTCAAGAAGGAATGCCAGAGCAAAGGGACATTATTCATAGACACCGAGTTCCCACCAGATGAACGCTCCTTGTCCGGGACACCTGGAAAATTTGGCAGTGTTGTCTGGAAACGGCCAAAGGTTGGTGCAGAATGTCTTGTGTCGAAGTTTGAAGACCCAAACGAAGAAAGAAATGCTTGTGAGAGTTCAGAATTCATTCGGCTTGACAAGTTTACGTGACAGGCTTGACAAGTTTACGTGACATCAGGGCAGTGTAGAAAGTGACTGAATATGAATCTGGCTTTATTCTGAGTTTTCTAACCATTTTGTTGTACTGTATATGACATACCCTAACATATCTTGCAAACAGCTCTAAGACATACATATCTCCTGAATGTAGCATTCCTTTGTTATATCGGATGTACATATAACATGGTATTTCCTTAAATTTCTCTCAAGCAGAGAGTGTAGTTTGAGAGGGTGAGTGATTACAGCGGTAATGTCATGATTTGTATGTCAGTTTAACTCTCTAAAATCAGGGTGTCAGCTAGATGAGAAAGTGGTAAATGAGTAGCAATAGTGTGCATGAGGAACAAGGTCTTTACTCTTTGCAGTGGATTGTACTCATGTAATATTGTATTGTAATGCATTGTGTTGGCTTATGGCCTAATAAAACCTTTGAACTTGAACTTAAATGATGTATGTATAGATACAACAAATAGAACATGATGAACTATTCCCTACATATTGGCTGATGAGCTCATGGTAAATTGGTGACATCAGCACTTGAAAAACATGACCAGGCAATGGGGTTATGATGCAACTTTTGTATGGTTTCACAAGGTGGCCTCCTGCTTCTTCCTCCTCTTGAGTCCTTCTGTATTAATTTCCTTCTTCCTTTTCACCTCTCTCACTCACCATTCCTTGCTGCATTCCTCTCTTTTATCTACCTGCTGGCAGTCCCAAATTGTTTCTCTACTTCCTTTTCTGTTCTGTTACATATTTTCTCTATCTTCCTACACTATGCCTCTTTTCTTCTTTCCATTCCTGTTACTTTTCTTCTGCCTCTGGTATTTCTTTCACTCTCTCATCACATGATTGAATCTTTCCACCATCCTTCATTTAGGCGTTCTTTCTTTCCATTTCTCCATCCTTCCTGTCTTCCTTCCTTCCTTCCTTCCTTCCTTCCTTCTTTCCTTCCTTCCTTCTTTTCTTCCATCCATCCAATCTTTCACTCCTTCGTGCCACATATTTTTCAACTTATTCTCATAACCAGGTCTATTTCTTTCATACCGCTCTGGCTACACCAGGTCAGAGTAATTGAAAGGATTAAGCCACACGTGCTATGGAATTGAACAGCCAACATTATTTTCATTTTCCTGGTTAGGAGATTTCATCCTTTTTATAATCAATATTTAAAACAAGATCTTGTTTACTTGAATTCAGGAGATCAATGGGAGAAGCAGGGACAGGCCATTTAGAGTCTAGTTGAATTGTTTGTACTGTGCCAGCGAGGGATACTTGAATTCGGTTTTAATGCTAGCTTTTAAGCCTACATTGTTGTAGAGATTAAAGGGAACCCCCTGATCTCCCTTCAGAGAGAGTGTGCCTTTCACCCCATTGAACTTTTGGTGCATCCATAGAATAGAAAATCTACAAAAGTACCGTACTAAAATGGCTGTCTCTGGGTTGGCGTGAAACGCTGTCGCTATCAGGAGATGTATACTCTCAAAATGCAGCAATTAACAAGGAGCAATGCACATTCAACAAGCAGGCTAGGACAAAACAATGTGGTGTACATGAAGATATGGGGGGAGAGAGGTCCATCTGTCATTGGTGTCACTTGTAATGAGTTTAGTGCAATAGATTTATGATTCTAAGTAAGGGATGAGTCTCTCTTCTGATCATATTGTGTCCTCCAAGTATGGGTCCTTTCAACCCAGCAACACGGCTATAGCATCCCTCCACCCCTCCCCCCCCCCATACATACACATAATCTCCCACAGTGGTGGATGTAGACATGGGCTCAGTGGGCACATACCCATAGCCCCGCGCTTTTAAGGGAAGAAGGGCAAAGATTTTTTTTTTTATGGAGAGAAAAAGAAGAGTGAATAGAGAAAGAGGAAGAGGTAAAAGGAGAAGGCGGCGAGTGGGAGTGGGAAGGAGCTGGGTAGAATAATCATAGAGTTAAACCTGCTGCTGCAGCTGTTGTCGAGTTTAAAACTTGATGAGAAGGCCCCGTGTCTTTGTGATTTTCAGGCCCTGCATTCCCCTTCCCCCCCCCCCNNNNCCCTTATCTGCCTATGATGGCCCACTTGCTACAATCAGTAAAATATGCAAAGAGGCCTTTCAAGTGTTATTTCCACGCACTGGCCAAACACTAGACTATCAGGATACCTGAAGATAGTTGCAGAATCTGCACGTCATAGCCTCAGGGCATCCATTTTGCCAATTGTCGCAGTTTGCTACTAGAGCTGTGCCATCCGATCATTACGGTCGAAAGGCAAGTCCCGCCCACAAGATGGCCGTGAATGCTGCGTCAAGACACAGATGGATTTGCTTTCATATTTCAAGTGTTAATCTTTTTTTTTATATAACTTTTCATTATGGGAACGGTTGGATGAACAGTCAACGAGAAACCTGCAAAATTTATATGCAGTATTAAATGTTTTACCCGGGAAATTCGAAAACAAAAAAACAAAAAACCGTGTTTCCTGATATGTACCGTCAAACTGAATTCAAGTAGCGAAGTATCCTGTCATGCCTTTCCTCTCTTTTTATATAACCCCGAGCGAGTCTTTAAACTTACAAAAACACAGTTACGTTATATGCCCTCCAACTTGAATGCAGTATATGGGGCAGAAAGTTATGTAATAAGTTCGGCTTAAAATGGTGTCTGAAGTGAAAAATACATCTTTAAGGGGACGCACTAAGTTACTCTTCTATTATAAATTATTGATTGCATTACTATGGTGTGCGTGTGCGCTGCCATACAGAACTGCCATCAGGGTTCTAAATAATGTGGGGTTTTGTTTGTTCCTTTCTTCTGTTGTGAGCAACATAATCTCAAAACATAGTCGTTAGTTTAACCACCAGATTTCACACATATATCTGTTACATATCAATGCATGTAGTTACAGTTCTGTTTTATATTATGTTCAGTTTATGTTTAGTTTTCACTATATCATTCTAAGAGACGGCCCCTCCCTTAGTTCAGTGTAACTTATTCTGCAGTGGCGGCTCTATTCTTTGGGCATTGTGGGCAAAGCCCACCTGACAGTTTCTGAGTGAAAAGGCAAAAGAACAAAAAAAGGTATTCCATACTTTATAACATCAAGAATTCATTTTCTTGTAGGCTAATTTCAGAATTCAGTGAAAGAGTCATCAGCAGTGATGCCACACTAAGGCACAGGAGGATGGATCTCCTTTATACATCTGTGTTAAGCAGGATTTTCTGTATAATCTTATTGTTACTGTATGCAGAAAACTGCATTCTAGCGCTCTCTGTTGACATCACAACTGAGTCATGCCAAAAAAACCCCCAACTATTTAGCATTTTTACCTGCAATTTGCCATGCATATTTTACTGAGTTAGAAAGGGGCAATGCGTACCATAGTAATGCAAAGTAATCTACAATGAAAGAGTAGTGGACCATAAAAGTAGTGGACCACCTCAAGGAAGAGTCAGTCAGTGGACTGTTATAGTCTATATGCGCCATTAGTGTCGCAGCAAGTGTGATGAGAAAAATGCTAGAAAAAATCGGCGTTATAATGGCAGATGCCTAGCTACAGTGGAGTCACAGAACCGGCCGCCCCCACTGTATTTGCAAGAATCTTGTTACCACTGCAAACATGTGCAAAAATCCGCACGACATGTAGACGTCTAGTCTATTTCGTGTACGCAGAAGTGGATTGATGTTGCGTGGCTCATTTAGGCTAACCTAATTTTGTAGGAATACACCGGCACGTTTATTATGTATGAATTTTGCGCTATTCACAAAACACTTGGCAAGCCATAAAGTAGCCGATAGCATGTTCAGATTAGTGGTTTACGTAGGCCTATGGTTTTGCTTCACACGAAACACTAAGAGCACTGTGTATTGCAGAAAAAGCCTGTTTAAGAGTGATACTGTGATGCACACTGCTCATTTCTAATTCCGTTTTAGAAAAGGGTGGTGCGCGATTCAAAAAAGTACAAATGTACCATTATCTACAATGAAATAGTAGTGGATTCCCCTAAAACGAGACAGTAGAAATGACCTGTGGATTTCTTTAAAGAGGCCTGTTTGAGAGTATGTTGTGAAAAGTTTGAGGCAGGTTTTTACTTTTAAAGGTTTTGCAACTTACACTGGACACTCTTGCTCCATATAAATTATAATTAGCGCTATTGCCCCTGACGACTTTCTGTCTGCTTATCTACCAATACAAGCAGAAGTCTGTGGCCTAGCCGTTAAGATCAAGGGAATATAACGGGTCTGCTTTAAGAAAAGTCATGTAACGGATTCGCCTAAAACGAAAGAGAAAGAAAGTCCTGTGTATTCCATAAAAGAGGCATGTTGGAGAGTATGCTGTGAAAAGATTTAGGCTGGTTGTTACTATTATGGATTTTGCAAATCTTGCTTTGGACACCATGTTACATAGTTATCGTCCATATTGATTTTCTGCCTTCCTCTGTACCAGTACACAGCAGAAATTTGTAAGGGAAGAATATAATGGGTCTGTGCTTTAATGGGCGTAAATTCTTTTCCTAACTGGATTAAGCCAGTGTGTAAAAACAACCCGTGTGTCCACTAGGGCATGACGGGAATATGGTTTGTTCCACCACCCCCCACTGGGAGGGTCAGTGTTTTCGAGGTTAGAGGTTAAAAGAGAAAGGGTGCAGGAGAGGTAAACATTCTTCAATGTAATCCATCATTTAGATGAGGAAAACCGGTTTTATGGAGGCTGTTAAAGGAGGGAAAGGGGGGGGGGATTATTTTCTTATTATGAAATTGGCTTTGTTGGCCTTGACACGCCATGTGTGTGCTGAGCTGTCAGGCATTTAATGGGAGTTCCATTGTTTCTCTCCTGTATCCTTTGTGTGGAAAATATGAAATAAGAAGGAGATCTGATGATTGTGTTGTTCTTATGTTGAAAACCTGAAGCCTTTGTTTCTGATAGCATTTGCCATGGAATTATACAAAACACCAATGTATAATCATATTACAAAAAAAAAACCAAAACAATTATACTAGCCTATGTTTTATCATTGTACAGCAGACTAGTTTTCTTTCTTGACCTCTGAATAATATTTAAGGAAAAAAAAAAAAAAACCTACATAACCACTGATGTCCATTATGAGCAGGAAGGCTTAGGCTGTGAAGAACACAGTGATTAGCATTTGTTTGTATCCACACACTCCCCACTTTTATTAGCAGATGTAACAACACGCAGTCAGCAAAACCAGCTGCCACAGACATGCGAAGAAAACAACTGCCATAGAAATGCCAGAAAAAAAACCAACTGTCATAGAATTAGATATGTCAGAGATTAATAATGCAGGTCACATGGAGGGAGTCATAGGAAGTCTCTGCCAAATGTCACTGAAATGAATTGGTGTTGCTGTAGATTTTGTTGTTTTGTGTTGTTGACTGTGCAGTTTAGTCTACCTGGAGGATCTTTTGGTGGGGGTGAGATGGGGAGGGGCAGGGGATGCCAAAACCTGGTCAACAATTGCCAGAATAAAATGTGGAATAGAAAATGCAATTTGCAATTCTTTCTGTGTGCAGAACAGATCGCAGTGGTGGGATTTCTCAAGGCTGTGTTGATGACACAAACCAGTATCAAGGACAACTTACAGATTACAGAAGAGAGATCAGCTGGACTTATAAAACCTTAAAAAGGACCACTTTTGGAGCAAAAGGAATTTTGCAGACAAAATTTTGCACAATTTTGAGCATCAAAAACGGAGTTATGGCTCTTCAAAAATCAAGCAAATTTTCTTGTGATATATTTTTCACTTTCTAATTTCCTTCTCTTTCTCCACAGCAAATCTGTAACGATCCCAAATTGTTTGTGGAAGGAGCTAGCTCTGGAGATGTCACACAAGGAAAGCTGGGAAACTGCTGGTTTGTGGCTGCATCTTCATGTCTGGCATCTTTCAAAGAAGTCTGGAATAAGGTATGATAAGGTGAAAATAATACCAAGGGTCACTTGAAAATGAATTATGATTTGGGATGAGAAATGTGTCTGTAAGATAGGAAGATGTGATTAAATGGTTTGAGCTTGGATTATAAGATAAGTGTGTTTCTGCAAGGAACATTACATTCTATCTCATGTTTATGTTGGTATTCAGAAAAATGAATTCACTCAGGCATACTTATTAGGGAAACTTTTAACACAGATTTAATGCTATTCTGAAACACTTTGCATCCCAAGTAATAGTTGTATCAGACGAGTCTTATGGGTATTACAAAATAAAATTTGAAATGCAAATTAGTTTTCAGTATCTCATGGAATCTCAAAACTAGTATTTGAATTTAGTTGATTTGGAGTTAGGAAAAATAGCAGATAGGTCTGCAGCTGAATGGGTAAGCTGTTTTGACTCTAAAGGGTTAATATGTATATTTCCTGACAAGTTAGCCTATCTAAAGTATCTAAATAGATTAAGCAAGCTAGAGCATGTATTTTTCATTCCTGTAGTGATCCTGTGACTCTAGGTATATTGCCCGTGATATCTGCGCAGTCTTTATGTCTTGTTTGTTAGTTTGAAGGATTAGAAAGCAGTTTGGTCATGTAGTTTGTGAGTAGTTCTCATGAATTGAAGACCATGAGGTCCTGGGGGTTTGGTTCTTTGGCCTGGCAGTGCACTCTGTAGTGTTCTTGAGAAAGACACTAACTCCTATTTCCCCACTCAACTTGAGTTTGAATGAGTACCTGGCATTCAAGCCGGGGGAAACCAGAGTGCTGCTGTGCAGTGACTTAATTATGCCTGTGTTCCAATTTGCTTTGTTGATTGTTTTGGAATTATACGCTATGTGCACTGTTTTATATGTGTGTATTATCATGAATGAAATGTACATAACATTTAATGGCATCATAAAACCTATACCTTTAAGAGTAAATAGGGATTGATTTTATCTCTGTTTTTTTATTTATCCTTATGTTTGGTTTCCATATATTATTTAACAACAATCTGGAAAATAAACTTATTGTACTGTATTATATTGGTTTACCTCATTTTTTTTTATAACAGGTTAATTCAGATTAAGCTTGGATGAGTCTTATTTAGGCTAGTCCAGTGGGAATATTGTTTGTTTGAATTATCTTTCCTGTGCCATGAGTCATCACATACAGCTCACACCATGGAATGCCAGCCATATCTGTCCAGTGCAAACCTCCAAATTTCATTGAAGCTGTCCAGTCCAAATTCTCCTGCCTCTGTCTGTTGTATTTATATCAACATTTTTTTTGGATGGACTCCCCTTTTCTTTTTGTGCAGTATTTTCCATTTAAGGACCAGTTTCACAGTTTTAAAGTCATTTTCTTGGAGGATGTGCTCTACATATGTGCACCTTCTTTTCTTGATTGGGTTATCATGACATTTCTCAAATTTCAGCACTAGATTTGAATCTCTCCCTTTTTACATTCATTGTCTTTCTGAGACATCAACGGAAAAATTATCATTTTAAATAGTTCGAGCATTTAAGCGTAAGTTTTTTTGTCCCACTTTATCACTGACATGTGAATGTCTTACTTTTTTTTCTATTTGGTCTAGGCATCTTTGCACATAGTTTGCTGTAATGTTCTCCGCAAGATTGATCAAGCATAGAATATTAACATTAATATTTACACTAAAGAGATTCTTTGAGTTTTTGGGGTTTTTTTTTCAGTCGTTCATGCTTGGGCTCCAGCTTTGATATTGTAGAATATGGCAAATAAGATAGTAGCTGTCTGTTTACCGCCATCAGTACATATTTGCTAAACATTGTTTTTCAGTTGTACTCAGGCACTGACACAGAAACCTGAAATTATTTCATTTTGTCATTATTTTCTCTTCCATGTCAAGTTATTCATCTTCCAAAATTCCAAAGTCAGAATTGAAAAACTGTATCCCCAGCAATCAAATCCATAGGGAAATGGAAATTTTAGTGTGGGAAAATCGTAAGTTCATATGTTTATCAACATGAATAAGAACTCTGAGGTGCTCTTGACATGGGAGCAAGAGATTTGGATGTAGGCTTACCAGTCAGCCAGGATTTGAATACAAAATCTCTCTCATTTTACCCTTGGAGTCTTATGGACAGTCACAATTGTTAACGAAAATGCAACAAAATTTTTGTGGCTCACATAGCCAGCATTGCTCTGAAAAAGGATACCGGTACACTCCATGTAAATTTAGTCCTGGAAAAGTATCAACTGATATTTTCCTGGAAAATAATTTCCAGAACAGAGCATACAGCCTGTTTATCAGACAAATACAGAATGGCTAGAAATCCTGTAGTCATGTGCAATGTCCATGTGGTTCCCATATGCACTTCAGACTGGCTGCGTTATAAGACTTATGTGAGGACTTGTCCATGCTTACATGTTAGACCTCATGTTTCTAACTGCAGAAACATCCAGCAGTAAACTTTGAACTTGAGTTGATATGGCCATCATAACCTGTATTGCACTGAACCCTACATTCCTGTCATAAATTTAATTTTTGCTTTCTCGCACCACAGGTGATTCCAGACCAGAAGAATCAAGAATGGGATCCAGAAAAGCCCGACAACTACCAGGGTATTTTCAGATTCCAGTTTTGGCGTTACGGTGAATGGATTGAGGTGGTGGTGGACGACTTCTTACCAACCGTCAATGATCAGCTGGTTTTTATCCACTCACAGAGCCGCAATGAGTTCTGGTCAGCCTTGCTGGAAAAAGCTTATGCTAAGTACGCCTTCGTAATTTCCAATTTGTATATAGACTATAGGGGATTCCTCTTAAATGCAGTCTAATTGGGACTTATGTTTAATCTCTACATTTTTCAGCCAAATATATTTGGTATTTTTCAATATTAAAGTCTCTGTGAACTTAGCACATTTTCCATGCTTCTGATGAGTTGCGATTAAGCAAAGTCGACTCCATATTTACCTTATAATTTCAAATATTAAGTCAATCCTCAGGAATTTGAGATTGTGAGGGTTAATTGTTTCTGAAGCAGGGTTAGTGAAGAGAAAACGCTCTTAAAGGGACAAAGGTAGATATTTGCTTCCCAGCCAAACAAAATCAACATTATTTTGTCAAAAACTTTAAACCACATACATTTTCCTTCTGCCTGACCATTTCTGACAAAACTGCTAGAATGTCATATTTTCACTGCCATTACTCGTTAAGCGGACAAAAGTTAGCAGACGACTGTCTGGACCAGTATTACCAATATTACTGTTATTACCTTCATAACCCTCTCTGACAGCAAATCCGGAGTCAGTAAGAAAAAGAATGAGATATTTTGAGGGTTTGTTTACATTACATTTGTTTACAGACTGTTTGGTAACTATGAAGCTCTGGACGGTGGAGAATTGAGTGAGGCTTTGGAAGATTTCTCTGGTGGGGTGTCGGACACACTGAATATGGTTGAGATGGAACTGAACACAAAACCAGAACAGAAGGTGGCCTTGTTCGCTCGCATGCAGAAGGACATGGATAGAAAATCACTCATGGCAGCTTCAATCCCAGTAAGTAAATTTATAAGTAGTCTAATTTATTAGATCTGCCCTTTCTACATGCTGCTGTTAATTTTGCTGTTGATTCATTAAAGCTAAAGACTTGATAAAGTTTGTCAGGCTTAACTGGATACAATTTCATTACTCTGGTTTAATAATGGAACAGCTGGGGAAAAGTCTCTATTTTCTCTCATGAGCAAGCTATTTTTAGCTGACCTTTAATCCAGTGGATCTGAAATGAAATATAGATTGTTTACTTAGTGACAAAGTTTTGTTGGTATTCTCTGAATTATATATTTATAACTAGTCGGTTGTATAAAGGATATGCAAATTAGGTCCCAAAAGGATGAGTGGAGGAAGAGGGGTTCCATTGTGTTACATGTGGTTGTTTTCTACATGTTTTGGATACAGAATTGGTTGATACAGATGTTTTCATTCAAAGCTTTCATTCTGAAGGCTCAGTCTTTTACATTTGCTCATGTGCACTTCAAAAAAGATCTGTCAATCAGTCAATCAACCAATCAGTTAATCAGGCAGTCAGTCAGTCAACCAGTCAGTCCATATATCAGCCAACCAGTCAGATGGTTAGCCAGCCAGTCAGTTCATCCATCCATCCATCCATCCATCCATCCATCCATCCATCCATCCATCCATCCATCCATCCATCCATCCATCCATCCATCCATCCATCCATCCATCAATCAATGAAATCACCCAACAGTTGATCGGTCACTCAGTCAGCCAGTCTTTCACCCTTTCCAACTGCTCTTTCTTATCATCAGGCGACTTCAGCAGAGGACATGGAAGCAACCACAGACATTGGCCTGGTCAAAGGTCACGCCTACGGCATCACAGCAGTGAAGAATGTGCACCTGGAGGGCTCAGGTCTGTTTGGACTGTTCAACCGAGAGAAACTGCCCATGATCAGATTGAGAAACCCTTGGGGGCAGGGGGAGTGGAAGGGAGCATTCAGTGATGGGTAAGTCATTTAACATGTTTTCATTTTGAGTTGTGGGTCATAGAGAAAATAGGTATGGTGAAAGGAAATGGTAAAAGCTGCAGACTTGCTGGAAAGAATAAAACTGTCCTCAACCAGATGGCAACTGGCACAGTTAGCTTGTTTTCTTTGAGATTGTTTTTGGTAGGGGGGAATCGGAGCACCTAGGGGCATGTCCAGAGTGTAGTGATGATATTTCCAGCAACAAGTAAAAATGTTGGTGAACAGATGAACGTTTTTGGCATCGTAAAAGAATGTTGTGTTGTTGCACATGGCACTGCTTTAGACTTGAGCCAGGAACTGTGCAAATTTTGTAGAAAATATCTTCAGGACTCTTCCCTAGTGCTTGAACATGAACAGTGATGCTTGAAAGTCACATTACATATTACAAGGTTTAGTCATGCCCCTTTGAGATCAAAAGAAAGAAAAATGTCATATTACAAACATGACTTTAAAAAATTAAAAAATATTTGTCTGCTTTTATCAGACCATATTTGTTTTCAAAGAGATTTTTTGGCTCAACAGCTGTCAGTGAACAGTAGGTCCACTGGTGGTGAATATGGGATTAGGTTTAATCCTTTGAACCCAAAAGACTGATACATGTATTTCAGTCTGGCCTTAAAATGTGCACTCTGGAAGACCAGATATTCAGACTCTGACATGAGCCTAAGGGAGTTGCGATTTTTTAGAGAGGGGATAAGGGTTCATAAGGTTACCAAGATGTGGATTGATGTTCAGTTTTACTCATGAATAGCATTGAAGTATATGACTGACTTCATATTAATGAAGTATCTCATCATGTCTCTCCCCTTCTTTTATATCCCAGTCAGACCTTTAATGACGTTTCACATTGACCATTCCTCACTTTTTTATTTTTGTGTTCTTTTATATCAACTTGTATGAAGGGGATTCATATCAGCCATTGCCTGCCCAATTTCATCAGGCTGGATTATATACTTACAATAGTTTTGAAAATAAAAAGACTAAAGGGTTCATGCCTTAGCATTGAGACAGAAATGAAGAGTCAGAGAAAATTTACCATCTCCAGGTCCAAGCCCTTTTCCCATTTTTTTTAAGAGTCATTTTGTAATTGGTAATGATCCTTTCTAATACTGCATTGTCTCTTTTTGCTCTCATGACTCCCATTGAAGTCTGGAATTTTTAGGCCAGGCATTTTGAATTTGGCATAACTGTTGACTTTTTCATCTTGCAGATCACCTGAGTGGAACAAAATCAGCAAAGGAGACAGAGAAAAGATTGGTCTTACTTTTGAGGAGGACGGAGAATTTTGGTGAGTGTTGTATTGCATGTATCATGAAAGGTTATAGACTTATCTTCGTTCTTAAAATGCTTCTTTAGCAGACGGCTTAGCCACGTGACCTGTTAGTCACTCTCACAATCTGAAGACTGTAAATCTGAGGGTTGTGGGTTCGATTCTTGAGTCCGGCAGTTTATTTTGTTGTGTGCTTGGGAGAAGACATGACTCCAACTCCTCACTCCGCTCAGGTGTAAATAAGTACTTGGTTTTAATCCAGGAGGAACCAGGATGCAGCACTGGGGACTAGCTGTGACTTTGTTATATATATTATTTGTAATATAATGTACATATTTATATGCATGATGTATACTGTTCTGTATGAGTGTATTAAAAATGAGATCTTCTAAGATTGTATGGCATTGTGAAGCAGCTTCCTGCATGGGTAAATAAAAGTCCCATGTTTCATTATTTTCAAAAGTCAACACGTGTAAAAAATATTGCATCATACAGTCACACTTAACACCAGTGTAAATATAAATTGCTGTTTACAACACATGTTTTTGTTAGTCATCACTGTATGTATAAACTTGTCATGTATATCAAAAGAAAAAAGTTGACTTAACAGCTCTGCAACTGTAAATTAGGCTTTGGCCTACACCCAGTCTATTTTTTTTATGTTAAAAGCCACTTGACCCAGAGAGACTGATGTGTCGCCACATGCGGATGACAAATCCAGTATACATTTTAATTTGATCTAATTTTGGTCTTCATGCCCCTCATGAAAATGTGACATACCTGGCAACAGTTTCTAAACCACTTGAAATGTTTGCTATAATAACAATAACCCGATGTTTTGTTGCTAAGTGGCTCTCTTTTTTTTTCCTTTTTATAAAATGTTGGAGAGGCATCTTGGTAAATTGCACTTCAAGTTATAGTTTGGTTTTCTTTTTCCTTTGGTGATAGGATGACTTTCGAGGATTATTGCCAGTATTTCATTCAGACCTGCATCTGTCGAGTTGTGAACACATCATACCTTAGCCTGACCAAAACCTGGCATGAAGGATTGTCCCATGGTGCATGGAAGGCCCCCAACAGGGCGGGTGGCTGTCCCAACAACAAAGAAACTTTCCTGAAAAACCCACAGGTAATTTACTGCATGTAAAAGGAGGCATGCCATCAAATCCTGGACTGCAAGTCTGGACTCTCAAGAAAGCTACCCAATCCAGAAAATGTTGAACTGAATGTCTGACAAACATATTATCGGTGTCAGACTGTCTTGGCATTTGGGTCAGACAGAATCTGATTCCGTTTAGCAGGACACAAATGCTTACTGGACCAAATGTCAGACAACATCTCGGCCACTGTTTACATGTTTGTAAAAACGTTTCACTCATACTTTCTTCATTGTTCATCTGCCTGCAAAATGAGTACATAGTTATGAGCAATGAAAGGTAATATCAAAATGCAAGTGTTGCATACATCTAATATGGTAACAGCACTGTAGACTCACTATGGAGTTTAGAGGGTTAATGAATGTTTTAGTATGCTGAGGTGATAAAACTGTGAAGTAGTTATATTGGGCATTTGTCTGGATTTGTGGCTTATAAGGCAGGGGCTTTCCCCTCCTGTGCATAGTTTAGAGTTCAGGTTAGGGTTAGGATTAATGATCAGGGAAGATAAATAACACCCTTGAGACAGATCATAGAAATTTTCATTGCCTAGGAACTCTCGTGTGCTTTCTCTATCCTAACCTTGTCCCCAACTCTATTCAAGCACATGGTCACAGAGTCCTGAATATTGCCACATTAGTCTCATTATTATTGTGGTTGCAGTAGCAATTATTACAATGTCTCAGGATACCCTATGTTTGTCTGCCACTCACATTATCTAAATCTGATTCTTCTCTGGATCATTCCCAACTACCGTGACCGGAAAGGTCATTGAAGCTTATATGTGTCCATGTTAGTATGTTGCATTGTAAGGCTACTGAAATGTGTTTGTCCAATAAAAAGGGGCAAATTTTAAAAAAGGTAAAAAAAAAAAAAGATCAAATATTTTCTGTGGGAATAATTTTTTATTCTTTTCCCCACTTGACATCACTGTAATTCTCAGAGAATTTAGCTGTAAAAAGCCACACAAAAATCATCGGCTGTGTTCAGCAGTTCACCAAGATATTGTTCTTCACAAACATATCTCAAATAAATCTGGATTGGATGTAGGAAACGAGCAAATGCCTTTGATAAATTTTTGCAGTACGAGAAGAGCACTGGAAGAGCTCCAATTACAAAAAGTTAATATGGCATTCGTTTTTCAGTTGGAACAGAAAAGTTTGTAGTCAGACAGAAAGAGGCTAAGCCAGTTTAATTATTTTCAAAACAGCCAGGCTGCTTCAGTATTCATCCCGACTGAAAATAACATGTTACGTCTCTCTTTGTTTTTTGCCAGTATATGTTTGATATTGCCGACGAAGGTGACGAGTGCATGGTTCAGCTCATGCAAAAGTCAACTCGAGACAAGGAGGGCTCACAGAATGTTACTGTTGGCTTCACCATTCTCAAAGTGAGTAATGTGCCATCGTGTTGTTGACAGTTTATATGCAGTATGTAGAGCGTATCTGAAATTGGGAAAGAGGCAGCATAGCCGCATCAAAAAGAAACACCAAAGAAAATACACAGATAACTACATCAAGCTCTGCTAAACTTAAGGCAAACTTGTTTGTTATAAGGGTGGTTCTTATGTGAACTCGAAGCCATTGGTTTTATTTGGAGGGAGGGGGTTTTGAGGGGATGCAGGAAATTTACTTTACCTGTGCTGCATTCTTTTCTGCTACAGTTGTAGTACAAGTTTCAGTATGTTAAAGTTTCTGATATCTTGGTCTGTTTTCTGTGTCTGTGCAGGTGGAACTGAACAGAGAGTACAGAATCCATGATCTCATGCTGCAAGAGAGGGTGACATCCACAGTGTACAGAAACAGTAGGTCAATCTTCCTCCGCCATGGCCCTATGAAGAAAGGTCGATACGTGGTGATACCTTCAACCTTTGACCCCAACCAAGAAGCCAACTACTTGTTGAGAGTGTACACAAGTACATTCAACAATTTCAAGTATGTTTCACGTATGGTGGTCAAGAAAATTAGATGTATCTTCTTTCTCTTTTCCTCTTTTCTGCCAGATCTCCCCAGTTCTTGGGAGTGCTATTCACTTGTCTCAAGGGCCACATCACAACAGAAGAAGCTGGTCAATTCATTTATTCAAACCCGGGTAACATGGGTAAACAAACACTGCCATTCACCGCATATACATAGACAAAACAACATACCTGCATATGTACCATATAAAGGGAAATAAAAATAAGTCAGTGATGTTTATGCAGCTTTCCCTCATGATTATATGCCAAGGGTCATAACCAATGCACCATTTTGTACTTAAAAGTGCAATCTTCTGTTTCAAATACAAAGCAAGCTGCAACAAAGTTGCACACCAAAGCATGTTCCATGCAAACAGATTGAAAAAAAAAGACAATTTTATACCTGTTTGCTACATTTTAATAGATATAGCCTTGATCCATGATGTGAATACCACATTTTGTTGTGGAGAGTGGCATTTCATAATAATATTTAAGATTTCACTGAGGCCATAATATTAAGTAACCAAATGAAGGTATAAATTTATTTAGTCCCTATGTAATCCTAACTCTACTCATTGTGTATGTACCTAATGGTTGTGTAAAAGCATTGAACTACACATTAAACTCAACCCTGCACTAAGCCCTTGGTCATGAAACCCTTCCAGTGCGCTTGAAAGTCCTTTCTTTATCTTCAGGGAGCTGACCCAGGAGAAGCCGGTCAAGGCATGGTACAACTGCTGTGGCAGGTCACCAGTCATGATCACACAAGTGAAGGTAGTGAAAGCCACAGGGTTGGAGAAGCAGGATAGATCTGGAGGTTGGTATAGTGCTTGTCCTCGAAGGTAGAAACGATCAGACATGTGCAAGAACAATAGTCCAGGGGGTGTCCCTCCACCCACCCACCATCCAAGATTAACTCATTCCATGCCAGTATGTTTTCCACGTTTTTGCCAGGCCACTATTTTCTAAAAGTACTATTTCTTACTATAAAGAAAAATCGCATCCAACAGCTCAAAACTAACGCCGATTTAATGAACGGGAGTTTAGGAAGAGTTATCGTTACTTATGAGTACTAAAAAGTTTCAAACCAGACCTGTAATTGTGAAACAAAAGAAGACTTTGATATCGACGATACATCGTCGATTGGCGCAGCCACGGCAACACTGGCATGGAATGAGTTAAGGTGGTGAAAGCAACTAACCTGGTGCACCTTTGCACATCCACAGATATACAACAATAAAACACATGCATACGCCCATACTTGAATCACTGTTGGTATTCATTTTGAATAAATGCCATGAAAGATTTCTTCACTGCTGAAGTTGTCCTAACAAAGGCCAGTTTGTCATTTGAGAACGTGGTCACTTTTTAGGAGCTGGAAATATGGACAGGGAAAGCCAAACAGTATCAGAAAATAGAATATAAAACTAAAAAAAAAAATAGCATATTTTAACCCTTGTGATGCTACAATATAAGCAGTTATCATCTTCACTCCACTATGCTGGGTGCTACAATAGAATAAATTTGCATGTAGTCGATTGTCCAGCAGACAACATTTGCAATGCTCATTATCCGTAACGAGTTACGCAGCCAGCAGGAGGCTGGACCTCAAGTGCCTTGCGCTACTAGAGTTAGTCCAGGGAGCAAATAGATAAAAATACAACAGTAGGTTTGAACCATGACTCATAATATGTTAATTGTAATGTGTGCAAATATCCCCATCAGCTGCTGCCTTTTTTTTTTGTATGACTTTTGTTGTACTCACTGTCGCTGTTTCATAGTCATAGTGTATGAATTTTTTTGTTGTGAGTTGGCACCTTAGATATCCATTGTTGCCTCTTACATATGTCTGTCCAATGTAGAGAGGCAATTAAAAATCTTTTTTAAAAAAAGAAAAAGACCTATGCCAAAAAATAAAAAAGCATGAGTATTGTCAAAGAATAGAAAGACATGTTAGTTGCTCACCAGCACAGTGCCTGTTTTGGGTCCCCAATATGTCAGGAAATATGCAGTTCCAATTCCANGTACTTAGACATGCAATCTTCTGTGTCAAATACAAAGCAAGCTGCAACAAAGTTACACACTAAAGCATGTTCCATGCAAACGGATTAAAAAAAAAAAAAAATTTTATATCTGTTTGCTACATTCTAATAGATATAGCCTTGATCCATGATGTGAATACCACATTTTGTTGTGAAGAGTGGCATTTCATAATAATATTTAAGATTTCACTGAGGCCATAATATTAAGTAACCAAATGAAGGTATAAATTTATTTAGTCCCTATGTAATCCTAACTCTACTCATTGTGTATGTACCTAATGGTTGTGTAAAAGCATTGAACTACACATTAAACTCAACCCTGCACTAAGCCCTTGGTCATAAAACCCTTCCAGTGCACTTGAAAGTCCTTTCTTTATCTTCAGAGAGCTGACCCAGGAGAAGCCGGTCAAGGCATGGTACAACTGCTGTGGCAGGTCACCAGTCATGATCACACAAGTGAAGGTAGTGAAAGCCACAGGGTTGGAGAAGCAGGATAGATCTGGAGGTTGGTATTGAGCTTGTCCTCGAAGGTAGAAACGATCAGACGTGCAAGAACAAATGTCCAGGGGGTGTCCCTCCACCCACCCACCATCCAAGATTAAGGTGGTGAAAGCACCTAACCTGGTGCACCTTTGCACATCCACAGATATGCAACAATAAACCACAAGCATACGCCCATACTTAAATCCCTGTTGGTATTCATTTTGAATACATGCCATGAAAGATATCATCAGTGCTGAAGTTGTCCTAACAGAGGCCAGTTTGTTATTTGAGAACGTGGTCACATTTTAGGAGCTGGAAATATGGACAGGGTAAGCCAAACAGTTTCAGAAAATGGAATATAAAACTAAAAAAAAAAAAAAGTACATTTTAACCCTTGTGATGTTACAATAGAAGCAGTTCTCATCTTCACTCCATTATGCTGGGTGCTACAAGAGAATAAATTTGCATGCAGTTGATTGACCAGCAGACAACATATGCAATGCTCATTCTCCGTAACAGGAATCACGCAGCCAGCAGGAGGCTGGACCTGAAGTGCCTTGTGCTACTAGAGTTAGTACAGGGAGCAAATAGAGAAAAATACAACAGTAGGTTTGAACCATGACTCATATATTAATTGTAATGTGTGCAAATTTCCCCATCAGCTGCTGCCTTTCTTTTTTTGTATGACTTTTGTTGTACTGACTGTTGCTGTTTCATAGTGTATGAATATTTTTGTTGTGAGTTGGCACCTTAGATATCCACTGTTGCCTCTGACCTATGTCTGTCCAATGTAGAGAGGCAATTAAAAATCTTTAAAAAAAAAAAAAAAGGAAAAATACCTATGCCAAATAATAAAAAAGCATGAGTATTGTCAAAGAATAGAAAGACATGTTAGTTACTCACCAGCACAGTGCATGTTTTGGGTCCCCAATATGTCAGGAAATATGCAGTTCCAATTCCATAGCTGAAACTGTTAAAGACATTCTTATTTTTCATCCCTCTTCTAGCTCAAAGGATTATATCAATGTCTGATTTTAGACTAGCTAGGGACACTTTGTAGACTGTCTTGTTGCAGATCTGCTGATTGAATCAATACTGGACACTTTCTCATCATGCCTGAAAAATTGTACTCAAAGTCTTGAAAAAGTCTTTAATGTTGTCTTTCAAATTCTGTGTGAACTTTGCATATAGCTGACCTTCAACCTCTCATCCTACAGGTGCTGACCCCTACTGCATTATCTCATGTGAGGGCAAGAAAGTGTCAACATCAGAATGCAAGAATACGACTAATCCAGAATGGGACACTTCTGCAGTCTTCTATAGAGCAAACCCAACCAAAAGTCCCTTGAAAATTCAGGTCAGTAAGAAATGTAATCTTTTTTTTTTCTTTCATTCACAAACAGGCTGTGCTTATCTAAAAAGCAATTTCTGTTTGCTGATACACTCAAACTCATTATAAAATTCATGAAACTCTTCCAAAACATCCTGCATTAATATTTTTGGCGTGTATTTATATTTGGTAATATGTATACATAAGATTAATCCAAACCACCTGTTACTCAGATATTGGAAGTTACTGCATAACAGCACTAATTCTGTGTGAAGGGTTTCAATAAATAGGCAGGTTCAAGTGTATATTTTTTGTTTAAGAGTGAATTTTGGCTTCCATTAGTATTATAACTTTATTGTTTGTTATAACTTGCATTTTCTCCCAATAGACAAGCTAATTTTAGAAAAAGGTTAAAAGAATTGTCTGTGCTAAGCCAAATGTCGAAATAAGCTGGTCCTTTGTATACCTGCTCATGGCAGCAATTTCTCTTTCATTTTTTATCACTTTTACACGCACTACTTTTTGCACACATTCAAGATATCTTGTTTGCAGTCTCTCATAGATGTATTATGCATTGTCATGATCATTATTCAGCTTGACCTTGTTTCGTTTTGCATAATTTTTTTTATGAATGATGTGTCAAATATGTATAAAAGGTAGACTTAATGCTAAACAGAAAAGGGAGCAGAAGACGTGCTGAGATTGATTTATCTCAGAATTGCTTTGAGACTTTTCAGAACACCCTCACTCCATAATGAAAAGATCCCATCACACTCTGGTATAAGATTCCCTATATCTCAGGCTGCATACCTATTGGGAAGAGAGATTTGAGAAGCTCATGAGCGCAAGCTTATGACATTGTAATCAAGACATCAGATTGTGCAAGCACTCTCAGATGCAGAGATCTGTTTTGTGACTCGCAGCATCCATAGTCATGAAGTCAATCAAAGTGAGGCTTTATGGTGCTAAGTTGGCAACTGAGAAATAACCAGTGGGCAAGAGGAGGAAAAAAACTGCAATAGTAGCAGCAACTGTTTTGCTCTCTCTGATATGGCCTCCTCTTTTGGCAACACAATATTCACATGTGAACAAAAGTTACTTGAAACTTGTTATTGGTTTACTAAAAGTATTTTGCTCTGAAAAAGAAGGGCTTTTGGACGGACTTTCTTTTTATTCTGGTTAACCAAGATTTCAGATAAAGCACTGTAATGTTAAATAGATTCTGTTGTAATTAAGGAATTAAGTATGTGTTTTTCAGTTTTTCACTGAAGTATTATTTGTATGCTCCATTCAGTGATCCTCGTGTTGTAAATTTCAGATCTGGAACAACAATATTCTGCGAGATGAGTACATGGGCAAGCACGTCTTCCTCTCCACAGATGAGTGCCGGACTCAAGCCCTGGAGGTGGGTCTGGTTGGCCGCAAGAACGAGAGCAACACAAACAAGCCGGGCAAGCTGCTGGTGGTTATCACGCAGACAAGAGATTTAATGAGTATTTAGTCTCTGCTGTTCTGTCTTAATGAGATTTCTATAAGGGGTGGTGGGAAAAAGGACTATACTTTGGACTGGTTGGGATGAGGCTAGGGATTGATCAGAAGTTTCAATTTGCTGTAGCAGTAATTTTTTTTTGTCATAACTTTAATGCCACACTGAATCTCATTGTGTATGAAAAGTTCCTTTTATACAGGAAATGGAAAAGTAACTCTCTTGTAGTGATTTCCACAACTGTTGTGGGACGCATAAAAATTCCCTGGATACAACTCTTGCAATCCCACAACCCATTCTCCAGCTCCAATCCATATCATATTTTGAAAGGATTGAAAGTTGTAATGTTACTGAGTGAAATATAGAATGTAATCAACAGTCAAATGAGCTGGTTTCTGGTTATTTTTTTTAGATCACTTTGGTTTCTTATGTTGGAACTGTGTCCTTGCAAATTGTTAAAAATGGCTGAAATATGAGTCTTTCTTGTTTTCATATCTAGACTGTAAGTTGTATCAAGAAAAAAAAAAGTCCCACAAGTTTTAAGAGTCTCTATCTGTTATATCAATGAAGTGGGGACATTTCCTATCAAGTAGAATTGCCAAATATCCCTCTGCTTACTTGAGTAGTATCAAAGAAACCATTCACATCACATCCCTGGCCACTACTCAACTAGTCTTACAAATGCCACAGTTTACCATCACTGAGGGTTGTGAGGGTTGGAAGCATATAGGAAGGAAATCCATGCAGGCAGAAATTTCTTTTGAAAAATTAATGGACAGTCTATTTCTATCATCTCTGCAAATAGGAACTAAGCTTTAATTCCTAGATCTTGAAAATCTGTCTGTTCCCACTTCAATTGCATGGGGAATTGTGATATTAAGATCTTTTGTTAGTTTTAACATTATGGTTCTTTTACTAAAAATTATTTGTAGCATATCCTACTTTTATAGACTTGATGGCACTTTGTGCCACAGCTTTATGATAAAGAAAGTGGAAAAGCATTAGGCAAAAGTTGCTGTCTGAAGTTATAGGAACCTGTTGGAAAAGCCTCATGTTGTGAACAGAGGTATCTCTTTCATCTTCTCTTATAATGGTGCTGTAATGGAATAATTTTGAATGTGTTGCAAGAGGCTCACACATTCACTTTATTTATCACTATTGATGGCAGTCTGGTAAGAGAAAAATAATAGCTTTGGACTTTCAGGTGATGAAAGTTTTGAGATGGGTAATGTTAAACTCCAAGCAAGATTGAAATTAGGAAATTAGATTGAAATCTGGTTACAGATGTGAAAAATGGTGTACAGATGGGTCGAGGATTATGGGTGACTTTCTTGTGGGGTAGAATAACTAATTTTGTTCCTCTGTAACATAATATAGTCTACTTTTTTGATAAAGTGTAGCATGTGCCAGTGAAATGTTGTTACTTAATTGATTTCCCTATTGTTGCTCTGCTGCTTTTATATTTGTTTATAAAGAAGTGCTTGACAGGGTACTGTGCCTACTTTGTTTCTTGATATGCTTAAGTAATATGCAGATACCTTTCATGTAATGAATCTGATTTGAAGGAAGTGGTGTGTGTTTTTTATTCATGCCCCACAATGCATGTTTTAAATTTGGAGCTATATTACCATGACACTGAGTTTTAAGCCACTGTGTAAAATATTTCTAACAAGTATTTTACATGGTGCTGCAAATAGTTAGGGGTAATTGCATGGTCAGGTAAGAAAAATGTAAAGTGTGTCATATGATTGCCACCAGTCACATTGGCATGTGACAGACATGTAAGGCTTAGCATGAGTTGATAAAAAGCCAGCATGAGGCAGTGAATAACAAAATCTTCCATATAATTATGTTGTTGTTACCAGAATTCTGATACAGATCGTCACAATTTTTGCAAAGTGACGAATACTGCAATTTTTGGGGTTTTTTTTTTGCATAAAACTACACAGCCTCAATACTTCTGTAACTTTGAAGAAATGCTGTGTGCTGCTATGTCGAATAAGAAGAATTCTTAATGCCTTTGAATAAACGAAAAGTTTAAAATTACTCTCCTGAAAAATCACGATTTCGTTCTTTGGTCACTTTGCAAAAACTCAGATGATATGTTGGAAAGTTTTATTCCAGGAAACCAGCGCTGGGGATTTAGAAGGAGAAAGGTTGCACACCACTACTTACTCCACTATGACATTGTTTTTGTCATACTTTTTTGAGTGACTAATTCTTATGTCAGCGTTACTGTATTCTGCTGTTAACCTTTATATGCAGTGTTTTGATCATGATGGACATTCATTTAGCTTGCAGTATGTCTTAAGTATTTCTGTGACAGACGATACAGATTTATCATATCACATCACTATGATTTAAATCTGTGCTGCCTTTTTTTTTCTCCAAGCGCTGTTGAGCTCATTTAATTTCTGTAAGGCACATAGCCATGCTACAGAAATATGACATGATGTAGTTAAATTGAAAAGGAGCTTTAATTTTTGCCACTGAAACTAAGAGGCCTTCACAAAAATGTAATGGGTAGGCCATTAATGAATGCCATGGGTGTTTTAAAGTAACTTCATGAACCATGTTCACATTAATCCTTTGAACCCAGAATTCCCATAGTGTAAATTCCTGTTCGTATGGTCAAAGCCATGTATGAATTAAGGGAATGATAGAGAGTGCACCAGCCCTAGCTTTCAGAGTATATACTCATAAGCCCAGACCCAAATATTGGTTTTTCACAGGGTTAAGCTGTATCTATTCTCGTCTGTCCAAATTACGAATTTTTACTTTAGTTTCTGAAGACTGATTCTGATAACACTGTTTTCTTCATCCAGTCAAGCTAATTGTGCTTTTAAATAACTTTTAAGCATGGATCTTTCCAAGACTTTTATTTTGGGCCCTTCTCCCTACATACCATTACATTCATTCATGGAACAATTTGCTCAATCACCAACATCAGATTCTCTGCACGTTTACACATGAATTATAAAAATAGTTAAGTTACTCCTATAATTTTTATACCAGTATAAGTAAGGGAACAACAGGACACTGTAACAATGGTAAAGTTGTAAAAGTCCTGATAGTCTGATTATTACAGAGTTCCACTGTATATTTAATATTAATTGAGGTTTCTTAAAGACATCTACACAGCATTTTTGGAATGCACAAATCTTTTCCATTTCCATGACAATGCAACTTAAATCTTTGCTTAGGAACAGTTTATAAACAAAAAGGTTTTAGGCAGTTTCCACACAATTCTATTATGTTTTGGGAATTTTTTAAAATTTCTTGTTGTATTCCCACTTTGCATTAAATTTTTATTCATTCATGCTCAACACAGGAATGGACCAGTACATGCCTGAGTGTTTTGTTGCCTGAAAGCCGAATTCACAGAACATGATTTTTGATAGCAAAAATTGATTGAATTTATCAGGCCGTCTATGACATATGTTTCATGAATTTAAAAAACTATTGCAAATATGAAAATTAACTTGGTGTGAAGTATAGAGCTTGAATGTATAGATCATGTATAACCTGATAAGAGAGATTTGGAATGACGAATTTGTTTAAAATTTGTGTCATAGGCAACACCGACTCTTTGGCCAGTTTCTCACAACTTTTATTCCATTTTTACATGACTCTCAACATTTCGGTTGTTTACAAGTTTTTACTGCGGTTCAGACTTTTTACCTGTGCCTTTGTTCTAGATCAGATCTGAAGTTAGGATGAAGTTCTTTCTCAAAGTCTGCCTATAAACTGCTGTTTGTATGAAATTAATGAATGCAATGCTAAGTGCACATCACTGTTATGCACTCCATAACAGGATATTCCATGCAGATCTTGCACAGCTTTAGGCTGTTCCCAGTGAGTCCCATGTAATTACTGAATAGTGTTAAAACTCTTGCCTGGCATATATTGGGTGGCTGAAAAAGTTTACTTAATTTCTGTAGTAGATATTTAGCACACGTTAGCATATAGATATTGTCTGCCAGTGCTGCTGATTTTGAATATCTTGGTCCTATAGTTGTGTCAGAGCTGAAAAATGAAAACTTTTGCATGAGGTAATAGTTATTCTTGTTGTAAGCTATAGATACTAGTGTGCCTATTTGTACATATTCAGTTAATGCCCCTAAAGTTGGATGGAGGTTGCAAGCTCTTCACCACTATGAATTTTTTTTTTTTTTTTTAGGGGGGGGNGGGGGGGGGGGGGGCATGGAAGGAGGAAGGGAGGGAGATGGGTCATAATTCTTATTACATTGTTGCAGTATGGTGATTTTGTTCCTTGCATTCTTTAACATGTAAACTCCTGGTAGTGTTGTAACTTGTAGTGATAATATATTACTGCATGCATACTTTCACAGTTCCTGCAGATTTACTGTGTTACACATAATATGCTTCCTAGTCCATATCTCACTTATAATATTATGACTTTGTGCATATACTGTTGGTATTTATGTACATTCTATATTTCACTAATTTTTGTAGGTAGCTGTACACATAGCTATAGATGGCTGATCTAGTTTCTGTAAGGAACCATCATCTGTCTCTGTAATCATATACCGAGAAGAAAAGAGACATTGTTACTTGGGCGCCAATTTGCCAAATATACCATGGCAAAGAATCTGAATCCGTGGCAGGAACAGCTTTGATTTTGTTTGGGAATGGGACCAGCACATTTCATTCTTATCAGAACCCTTTTAGGGATTTAAGATATGCCGAAGGGCAACTACTACTGTATAAAGCTTAGTTGTTTTATATGCCTTGAAATTGTTAAAAAATCAGGTAATATTCATCGTCAGTATTGCTTGTCATTATCTGAGGAGTTGAATTTCAGTGATGCCACTTTTCCAGCCAGAATTCAGGCATTGGTATGATACCTGCCAGCTAAAGATTATCTAAGGTTGCAATGGAAAGAGAGTTCTTGTCATTAATGCTAAACAAACATGTTTAGCACTCCAATAGAGTGAGGACTTCTTCCAGTATAGAGGACTGCATGGCAATCTTCTTTGCTGTACTTTATTATTAGACAAATAACCATGTTGGTTAACACCAGTCGCTCCTTGCCACCTCGTGACCTACCAAAAGCTTCGGTGGCATCTCTGGAATTAACTTTGAGAGGCACACAAAAGCATTTTTTTTAACACAAGAACAGGGTTAGCAAAGCAGAGAGAGATTGAGAAGATTGAAATCTGTGGCAAACAGACTTGAGACTAGAGATCTGAAATCCTTTTTGTTTTTGTTCTTCATGTGCAAACTAAAACATTCTTAACCTTTTGCTTCAAGTGTTTTATTAACCCATTTACACGTATTCTTCATTTCACATTTACTGTGACTACACCTGTTGATTGCCGTATGCCTGTATTTTGTATATGAGGAAATATTTTTATACACTCAACTTTACATCACTATATGAAATATTCATTTATTTATTTACTTTTTTTTTTAGTGTTGCCGTTTCATAATAAACCTTTCCTTTTTTGCATAACAATGTTTCAAAGGTGTTATGTTTTGCCATTAATTTGATATTAATACTCAAAGCATGACGGGCCTATGATCCAGCCACCCCCTGGTTGCATGACTTAGTTTTATGGATAATAATTGTTCCATGTGATGTATGCTGGTCAATCAGCTGATATCGGGCTGTAAAATTTGATCGCTGCCTCACACAGTTGCCACTGCCATGCAGATCAATTTGACCGTCAGGTTTGGCGTAGTGGTTTGAAGGATAAAATTCTCCACTGTTTTGATAGCCATGAGATTTCAACTTTCCACTGTTCGGTAAATATTATTGTCTGTCTGCTGTGATAATACAGTGGAAACTTGCAAAGATTGAGCAGGAACTACTGTATTTTCATTGTGTGCCATTTATATCCCTGACTACAGCTAGAGTAAAGTCACATATGCGCTAACCCTTAAGCACTTTAATGCGTCTTGTATTCTTAATTTTCATTGTATAGTTATAATACATATACCAGCAGTTGTGCAAACGCCTGGCGCATCCAGAGCACCTACTATTAGCGCTCATGTGCTCATTTTAGGTTGTGTTTACTATGCAAGTTTGACCTGTAG
>JAWQUT010000097.1:1548546-1578546 GCA_033807755.1 Ellobium chinense
CCATGAGATTTCAACTTTCCACTGTTCGGTAAATATTATTGTCTGTCTGCTGTGATAATACAGTGGAAACTTGCAAAGATTGAGCAGGAACTACTGTATTTTCATTGTGTGCCATTTATATCCCTGACTACAGCTATACAGTACAAATGGTGCAAGAAAAAATGAAACTTTCACGAAACTAGGAAATTGTTAAAAATTTACCAACAGTGATTGGCATCATTATGATTCCTCACTCTCACTCAACTTTGGTAACAATAAAAAAAACGTGGCAAGCTAGGAAGAAAAGACATGTTTAATATATTCACATTATCATAACATAGGGCAGACAATTCAGATTTAAAATTGTTAAAATCTCAATTTACAAAACAACTTGCAGAGGGATCAATTTCCCATGGATATAACAGAAAGCATGTCAGGTGTGGAAACTTCATTTCACAGAACATTTCATTGGGGGAAAAAAAAGTCTTTGAACCAAACCCTACAGAAAGACGATGGGTCAAAAGACAAATAAATATGTGCGCCATGTAAATTTTAACTCAATGCAACCCAGCAATGGAATGAGGTCTACAATGACAAAAAATGTGTGGCACACTGATCTGGAAAATATAGCTGTGGAGTGTAAGGAAAAAACCCACTTCTCAAACAAATCTCCAGATTACAATTCAACAGTTTCTAAACATGGCTACGTTTCAGACTTTTCTCGACTATCATCGCATGCCACCATAAAATGAAGAAGAGAAAAAATAAGCACTATTTCTATCCACAGCATCATCAGTTTGCAAATGACACTATCAAGCAAACTTGGCCATTTTATCTGATGTTAATCTGCTATAAATAGTAGTAGTAGGCTGCCTTCTGTCGGAGTGGACCCATGTATGCTGCGCCCTAGGAGTTGTTGGTGCCGCTGCTGTTGGAGCAGCAGCGTTGATGACTGGTAAGGCCAATACGGGAGTGACAGTCCCTTCCACACAAGCTGCAGGTGTGGCAGGTCAAGGGAAGATCTCTGAGTCCCCGAGACTTTCTTAGAGCTCTCCTCTCTACTGTCTGGTTCAGCAGTCTTTCCTCTCTACACTTCAGCTGTGTCTTGAGCAGGTAGCGCCAGCTGCTGCAGTTGATGCAATGTCCTCCCAGCTCTCAGTGTCGATGTCTAGCACTTTCATGTCGTGCTTGCAGACATTCTTGAACCTGAGCTGGGGGCAGCCACGTGGTCTTTTACCGTGGGCTAATTCCCCCATCCATCTTCCATACGATGCACATGACTGAGCCAGTACGGTCTGCGTTGTCTGAGCAGTGTGAACATGGTGGGGGAGGCCAGCACAGGCAAGAAGTTTGGTGTTATACATAATTTTATTGTATTTTTATTTATATTTTATTTATAAGATATGGACAAAATGTATAATCATAAAACCAAAAATGATTATATGGTGTTTTGTTGTTACATAAAAGAAAATGAATATTTCCATATGTGCTGATTTTGCGAAACAGAAAATTGTCTAGTTGAGCACAGCGACTTGCCAAATAATCTACTAGCTGGATATTCTGAATTGTTGGGTTTATACTGAGCAGATAAATCTGGAAGGATACACAGTGTTGTAATATTTTTAAATGGTGCAGAAATTTATCAGGAAGCCACAAACCTGATTTTGGGACAGATTTCTGTGACATATTTATCAAAATGAAAAACTTTGTCAAATAAGTGTAACATAATATGTGAATGTCATGAATGATGCTGGGGCAAAATGTATCTTCAGAATTTCATTTTAATTTTTACTCTGGGTTTGGTACCTCTAAACTTAATGAGCATTACTTGGGCTGTCGGAGACAAGGAAAAAAAAATACAAATATCTATTCTAAATAGGAAACTCTTATTCAAAGAGCAAGACAACAGAAGATCTTCAGAAGAAGACAACCTGGTCTATCAAGTGTTTTGGCCCTTTGATATTATCTCATATAATCAATGCTGATGGGATAAAATGTTCTACATCAGCACAGATGCTACAAGTACTGCTCATTGAATTTACAAGCACAAGTGGCGCACATAATAAACTTTACAGACTGGACAATATTAACCTTCATAACTGTTCAGAGCAATGCTCAGCAGCAGAATGAGATGGCGAATCACCTTGACAAAAATGCTAAAATCACAACATGGTCCAGGATGGAATTGTACCACGTAAAGAAAAGCCTGAAATATCTGCCGTGGGTTCTTGGATACAGCATGATTCCTAAAAATAAAAAGGGGCTTCAACAACTGTCATGAACAAAATAATTGGAAATCTGGCTTTAGAACCAGGCCAGTTCCATTTCTGCTAAATTGTGACAACACGAACGGTCTATAATGTCTATAATGAGTTCAATATAAAAAGCCGATCTTTTTTCCAGGATTCTGAAAGTTTTGTGACTCGAGGTTTTCCAGACTTGAGTTGCCAAACATTTCCAACTCTGTAAAAAGCTGCCTCCACACTTCCTTTCCAGAAAACACAAAACAATTATTTTCTTCAACTCCTCTTTTAGACCAATTCCTTTTTAAAAATTTGAATCAGTTATTAGTGCTGTCATTCAATTCCAAATATGATGCATCTGATGATCTGGATTTTATCTTAGTAAATATTCTGAAAATAAGGGAGATATTATTTGTGTTCTTTAAAACCATAAATCCAAAATGACTTCTGCAAAACTTAGGGGGCATTTTCATGACAATTTTCGAAAAGTGAATACAAGATCTTTTTAACACAAAATTCCAGAATAGTCAGCCACAGATCTTGTCTGTGGATTCATGAAATGTTAAAATACTGAAATAGCATCATTTTACCTCATGGAAAGTTGTAATGGTACTGATTGTTATTCATCCTCCAATCCCGCAACAAAGAAAAAGAAATGTACAATTTATAGTGGCACATTATTTACAGACTTGAGCCCAAATTGAAGGAGAGGGAGGAGACACTTGCAAGCTGAATGGATATAAAGGTTGACCTAATCCTTTCTACAGGTTGTCTAGTCCTATCCCTGAATCAACTGAGCAGTACTGTCACCTAAACAACATCATATAAATCAAAAATTAGTGCTGCTCAGCAAATTAAACCTAGTGAACATTGACCAGCTTCTCAGAGAGACTGGCCTGTGAATGGTCAAAAAAAGACGATGCAATAGCGTTGTCTTCCACAGATGGGATGGGGACAACACGTTTCAATGTTTCTGTCTTCTGTGAGTTAAACATCAGTGGTATTTCTGTATCAAAATCAGAGGGAACATCTTAAAGCAATTTAGCTCCACTGTCACCTAAAAATACTGACCTTCCTTTAAAGAGCTGGGATTTGCTAGGCTGACAAACCACTCGGTACTGAATAAGCATTTAAAGCAAATCGACAGCTTGCACATTAGCGAACCTAAGCAGGTATTTAAAATCAACAATGCAAAAACATGCACAAAATACCTTAACAAAATTAAAACTCTCATATTAAAGCCCTTGATACTCTAGTAATTCTAACTTGCCACGACAAAATAATTTTCCTACCAAAATCACTTTTGTGATCCATGTTAATATTCTTCACCTGACAAATTATGAACCACCAATTCGAAATTTCAAATTCAGCCTTTTTTTCATGAAAGTTGGCTGTTTTTGATGGATGTATGGCAACCCCTCTAAGAACTCTCTCTACTAATGCTGCGTGTCTGAACTCAACTAGTCTTACAGCAATCACTAAGAAACCATGTGAATATGGTGCATAGCACGATGTTATGGGAAACCCATCTCTTTTCATGTTTGGACCACTTTGGGTTATGAACTTTCGCTCTGTTGTCTTTCCAAATTCTACTTTTTAAAATCTATTCAAAGCAAAACAACTGTTTGTCTTCATCACCTGGTCCTCACACAAGGTTCACACCCCCCTATGGAAATCATTTTCTAACAGAATTCTAGAAGAATTTTCTGAGGATTTCAGTGGGGTTTTTTTTTTTTCAGGACAACAATGTACACTAAGCCATCTTGGCCACAAAAATGTACTGATTTTTTTTTAAAAAATCAACTTTCTGGGAGAAAATTACTAATTTCGGGACTTTCTGTCGCTTTAACTAATTTCCAAAGAATTTCGGAAGCTCCTGAAAATTGCAGGTGGGCACATGCCCAAACAGAAGAGCTCAAAAAGTGTCACAAGAGCCTTACACTGTAAGGAAGCACTGTAATCACATGGCCTGAGACTCAGATCTTTTGTTCATGCAATTCAGAGGCTAGCCTGATGAGCACTATCTCTTTGTTTAGTTTGGCAACAAGATAGCATTCCACCCCCATGTCCCCCAAGGCGAACCCAAAACTGTCAAATCATTCATTTGTTCAGCTCTTATCCCAAAGTGGTCCATATACATTGAACCATAGCTTTCAAATCCTATTTTTTCACAATTACAGAACCTAAAACTTAACATCTAAAAGAACACAAATATAACATGGCAAACCTCTCAGAGGTTTGCTCTTATCTCAAATCCATTTAGAAGTCTGCATCTGCAAAATAAACCAGCAGTAACGGTTTGCAAATGAAGGACTTCAAACGATGCTCTGCCATTTCTCCATAAACATATTATATAAAGCACAGCGCAAAAGTAAAAGTTATATAAATAGATGCTGTGGAAACAACATGATCTATTCCCATCTGGATTTTACTTCTGTTGTTACTAAAATCAAAATGATGCATGCTGCTTCTTGTTGCAATAAAAAGCCTTAAAACTTTAACAATACAAGAAGTGCAAGTTAAATTTTTGTACTCAATTATCTAGAAATGGTTTTCAAGGTACCACATACAACCCCTGAAAATCCACTTTTTTTTTTTTTCAACTGTCTGGATGATTCTTTTCCAAGATACGGAGGTATACTCTGTCTCCAAACATTTAGTGCTCAGAATTGAATATGCAGCACTGAAACTCAAATTTAATAAAACTTGAGAATGGGGAGCTTAATCTAAAAACTCGGGGGTGAAAGGCATATCCCACCACTGAAATTAATTAATATTACATAATTATATACGTGTGTGTTTCAGAAGAGCAACTGTCAATATCATTTCTGTTCTAATAACGCCTCGCTCAGCGCCTGTCTCTGTTGGTCTGTCAGCTGGGACACACACACTTGAAAAGCATCCTGGTTTGACTGCAACAGATATAAAAAAAACTTTATAAGGCCACATGCATGTGAAATGTCATCTCTAAAGAAAACAGCATGGGAGCTAGCAAGGCAGGAGTTCCCAACCAGGAGTAAGTATATCTTGGGGGTTGTCTTTCAAATTCCAGGAGTAGATAAAAAAAGCACAAGTCAAAGGAAATATGACCCACTGAATGATCTTATATAATTTTATGGAGACCAAGGGAGTGATTTTATGGCAGAGCGAAGTGAGACTGTCTGGTGTAGTCAAGGAGTACACTGACCAAGAAAGGCTGGAAACTCCTTGCACTATGGGATTCTGACTGTAGTGGTACTTTGTTTAATCCATCTTCATACCTGGGTCCTTGCTCATATACAAGGTTTATAACCAAGATTGAGACATATGATACTCCAACATATATACACCAACAAACAAGAATGACAGAATATTTTTTATGGCAAGATAAGAAATCTATGGTATGACTGCTTCAAGCCAAGTGTGTGATCACCACCTGCATCCTAACACACCATCTATGAACACCATCTATGAACACCATCTATGAACACCATTTGGCCACCTGTACATCTTTCACTAAGAATCTTATGATTTTAAAATGGCAATACTGTTTGCTCAGTAGTGTGCCTTAACACAAAGACCATTGTATCTGCAATTCAAGAAAGTAATTTTCTTACCTGTACTTGTTTCACGATGCTGACAAGGCGCTGATAGAGTGGCGTGTCCTCTTGAATCAGCTCTCGGTGCAGTGTCTCGCCCACAATGCTGATCACTTTCGGCAGATTGGCCGCATTTTCCCCCATTATGCCAGGATGATTCCTGAAATAAGTTTCAAATTTTTCTTTATCCTAATAAACCACTGGTGCCCAGCAAAATCAAGTATGACAATTTTATAATAAATCACCATGCTTATACTGCTTATTTAGCCAACATTTACTATCTATCAAAAATTTCTTAACTGCAGTAGAAATTATTTTATTGGGGCTTGATCAAAACCTTCCTAGAGTAAGTTGGTGTATCTGTTGCATGCATACTTCAATGACACACAGAGCCAAAATCAGGAATTCTTATTACACCCACTGACCTTGCTTACCATATATTCATGAGCTGGCTGGGTGGTCAAAGATGCCATTCGCTTCTCACAAAATTGTTGGAACTTGCTGCAGTTTCACATAAAGTCTAGTCTA
Organism: Ellobium chinense; assembly: GCA_033807755.1. Taxonomy (NCBI): domain Eukaryota; kingdom Metazoa; phylum Mollusca; class Gastropoda; order Ellobiida; family Ellobiidae; genus Ellobium; species Ellobium chinense. The sequence goes on from JAWQUT010000097.1 coordinate 1,554,875, forward strand.
GGATGTCATTTTTAGCAATGATTTACATAACACAATGATGGTTCTTAAGCAAAAAATTACTTAATTATTATTAGATCTAATAAGCCTCTACAATGCAGAACAGAATGTCCATGGCAAACAGAAATGAGAGACAAGAAAGAAAAAATTCAACTTTGCTTTTTCTATGAAAGCTGTTTCTTAAACTGATATTGTTATACAAGAATCTCTGAAAGACACAAACATTATCTCAGTTCAAGGAATTTTCTAAAGAGTTGTATCCCTGGGTCTATGTTAATTCTGTTGGGGCGGCTTATAACAGGTTCGCTACTCACTTGTCAAGCAGATCACAGAAATATGTGTACACATGAACAGCCTCCTCTTCGTCCACCAGGATGGGCAACCAGGCAACCAGTCTTGCCAGGAGCTCCTCCACATTGATCTTCGACCCGTTGTACTGGCAAATTTTGACCACTGCTGAGATGGCATTGTCAGTTGCTGGAGCGTTCTCCACTGACTTGGATTCTGCATGTTCTATTACACTTACAAGGCGGGGAATACACTCTGAAAATAAATGAAAACAAGACATCTGTGATTTTTATATTCATAATGAGGATCTCATTAAATATGGCATATGGTGTTTACACTGATCGAGTCCCAGGTGTACTGGTATTCATGGGCAACACAGCCGACTTCTAGAGTTCAAAAATGAGGAGCTGAGAATCGGCTAATTCTGATGTAATTATGTAGATCGTCTTTTCTTTACATTTGGTTAAATGAGAAAAAAAGCTATCATCACCCAGTGTCTTTGTTTCCTGGACTGATCCTAGTCTCAGTAAAGACTGAAGTGCTCACTGCTCAGCAAGGCTCTCAAACAGTGATTTGGTCTAAACCTTGATTAGGATCACCCAAAAAAGCAAAATCACTGACGAGGAATCTCTGTTGAAAACAAAGCATGTTTAATAACCTGCAGTTCTAGTCTTGTAAAGTGGAAATTTCCCAACAATTGGCATTCTCAGACAACAAACGCAAACTTACCAGCACAAACATCTGCATAGATTTCGCCACCAAACTGTCCGATGACCCCAATACCATATGCCGCCGCCTGTCGCACCTCTGGGGTTTTGTCTGTGATTGCATTTATCATCTGCTCCAGGAAAAACTCTCTGTACTTGTATGACACCTGGAAGAGAGTAAAGAAAAAATCTGTTCTCAAGAGTTCTGCTAGGGATGAATCCCAAAATACTTGTGAAACCTTGTATGCAGAGATGGTGACGCCTTTCTCGCCACTAACACTGGAATCCACAGTCCTTTCTTTGGCAGATATTAATCTTCAAAAATCACAGGGACAATACTAGTATTTAAAAAAAAAACACTATCAAGTTTATTGATAAAACAACACATTTTGTCCTTTCTTGTGTTTTTGTATTTGAATCTTTCTACATTCATGAGAATACTCACCGGTCCTGTGTGTTCTATTACGTCATCCCACACACAAAGCGCCCACTGTCTGTCAGACCACGGCCTGTCTGGCAACTGCAGAGAGAGTTCAAGAAAGGTTCAATCATATCAAATCACATTGAAAATGAGTGAAACTCCTTTCCTCACAATGCCCATGAACTGCAACAGTGCTCTGACTGACTCCTATTAAAGTAAACATCTGGATTACAATACTGAATCCACCTGATGATGTTAAAGTTATCTTCGGAATATAAAACAGTTAAAATAATATCATTTCCTCTTACGAATTATCCCTACTGTCACAACTTACACTAAACTGTGTTTTTCTGATGCTATGTACTGTATTTTTTTTATATAACTCACAGGTTAATCGCAACTCCTTTTAATTATAATTTTTCCCCATGCTCCTGTTGAGTCAATGTTAAGCGGTGTCTACAGTATATACAACTTCAGCCAACAGATTATAACACAATTTGCCTAAATCCACATTCCAAATCATTAGTGTATAGTATATTTACATAACAACCACTACAAGAAAAGAACCAAAGATAGAAATTTTTAATACAAGATTATAACAATGTCTATGTAGAACCATAAAATTCCATGCGGTCAATCCTAAACAACTTGATTAATGCTAGAAACTGATCCTAAACAAACTGCCGTTCCCAATGTCGAACACTCTACTGAGCCTTGTGTCCTTAATGATTCACCACTCTGCGAAGAGAACACCAAAATATTTAGCCATAAACAAAGGGCTTCATAAAGAATGAAAGAAGCAGGTTTGTGTTATGGCAAAAAACAAGTAAAAAAAAAATGTCTCGGGATGATCTGGTGTTCATGTGACAATTAAAACAACTTACCAACAATTTCACGAAATAGGGCATAATTTGCTCAAATACTGGAAGAAAAGAGTCTTTATGGGTGCCGAAGAACGAGTGCAGAATGTCTGCAATTTTACTCAGCACATAAGCGTCTTCATCATCCTGGAAACAAACAAAAATTAATGAGATCAATGTAAGAAAAATGAACACAATTATGGAAACAAAACGATTATCTTAGAACACACCATTCTGTGGGATCAACTTCTCAAGAGTACGGGCAAGGTGAAGTTTTCTCGAGTTTAAGGTCATGCCCCTTAATTCAGACAATGTTTGCTTTCTTCAAGCAATCCAGTTTATGCCAAACTGCACTTTGTGAGTGGAATTTATGACAGAAACTGTTTGGCAGGTTGAACCTTTTCAAAGTCAAATTTGATGAAGTAAGAACTGTTTTGTTAAGATCACTACCAACAGGCAAATAAAAACCCACACTATCTAGCACTTTGGTGTGGTTTTGCATGCAAAATGAACTGAATTAGAAAATGTCAGTGTGCACCACAACAATGCACTACATAAAACAGAAGAATAGTGAATGCCCTAACGAAGAGACACAACCCGTTCTTAAAATTACGAGGAACGAGGTACTTTGTGTAACAACAGAAAATCCAGAAAAATGTATGAACAAGCACATAGATATGTGAAAGATCTAGTTGAAATCATGTGTCAGACACCTGGTGCCATCACAAATATGTTGTTCAATGATAATCATCCTTTAGAAAAATGCACCATTCAGCACTTAGATGTGCAGTTTTGCACAGAAACTCGGATCCATTTATACTGGTGAATTGCGCATCAAGTTTTCTGCCTTACAACCTCTGGAAAAGAGCTGCATCTCCCTTTTAAAAAAAAACAGATTCAATCCCAAACTCACCTCATCCATGAGGCCTTCCTCTACAATCTCATCATAATCCTCGTCCTTTCTCTTGTCCTGTCTCTGTATGTGTCGGACAAAATGTTGCTTGAGCAGTTTGTCCAGAAGGCTGACCACGCTGGCCATATCCTGGTCATTGAGGCAGCCTTTGCCTAAACTTTCTATACACTGTGAAAGATAACATCAGAAGAATTGCACTCCACCATCAATTATCCCTGTACAAGACTTCCATTCAGTTTTCATGAAATTCTCTAAACTTTTCTGTGTTTTCTAGCAGATTAATTAAATGTATTTGAAACATGCCAATTTGAATAGCAGTTTACATAAGGCAAAGGTTGTTCTGTGCGGACAGAAATTTTGAAGATTCATAAAATATGCAATAAAATAAAGAAGATCCAAAGCAAGCATTTAGGGTACAAGTGGAGGACGACAGTCTAACGACTGACTGCAACACACACTGATGTCAGAGAATTCTCTGAATAATGGCATCTCTGCATCCATCATCCGTTCAGCAATCTCGTAACAAGGTTCATGTTCCAACCTGGAAATCCTCTTCCAGAAGAATACCAGGAGAAATTTTTTCAGAAGTACCATTGTTCGCATTATGATTGATTCTTATGACAACGTTGGCTCTCTTGGCCATAAAAACTGCAGATTTTCTGAGAGCACCAATATTCCAGGAACTACAAATTGAAGAACCTTCCCAGCGGGTATGTCCCCATCCCATAGTAAATTCCATGGAATTGTGTTTGCAATGGTTGTATTAGCAGAACTCCACTGTATATAAAAAAATGGTCCCACTGTGATCCCATAAACCCACCTTTGCAAACGAAGCCAGGTATTCAGGTAACACAGACTGCTCTGGTTCAATCTCAATGGCTTTCAGCAGGTTGGGACATATGTATGTCCCCCACATGTTGGCAACATACTCCTCCCCCCTTATCTTGGCACATTCTAGCAGATATGGAAGGCTCTCTGTGGCTGCAATTCTCACACCTGGGAAACTGAGTTAAGGTAATATCGACTGTGCTCTTAAAATTTACACTTTCAGCGCTGAATAGATAGACAAAAGATGGGAGAAAATTTTGAAAAAAATGGGATAGATCAGCAGAAGACTAAATGCAAAATAATGATAATATGACTATGGATGACATCTACCCTTATCTGAAATTATTGTGGTAAAATAGCAGAGGCAGGTGTAGATGCAAAATGATGAAATAATGACTAAGGGTGTCTACTACCCAAAGCCTTCAAGCCTCAATACCTTTCCAACACATGACAATCATCCAAACTCTCTATCAGTAGTTCACACTGCATATGTACCAATTTTCACTCGAGCCACTGTACTCCACGGAAAGTCATTTCAACAAATTATTTCTAATCTTACAACTTACGGAAAAATTCTATGTTCATAAAACAATTCTTTGTATAACAGTGAAAGACAATTTCCATTTATTGCTGCTGTTTCATTAGTGGGATTTTGATCCTGAAATCACAAGCGCTGTTTCAAATCTGTATTCTGAGGTTTCAGGCAAATTAATCAGTCAGTCAAGGTACAGGCCTTACCTATCAATATCACTATCTAACCTACTGACCCATATAGGGTGTTCTATGTCTAAACAGGGTTGCCACTCATGACCTCTTAGATTCTCAGAACTCTCCAGTTTCACTCACATAAAACTGTTCAGTGGAAACATGCTTATTTGAGTGAGAATTTACATACATAGAAGTAAAGAGAAAGAAAGAGAATGTCAAAAAAAAAAAAGAGATGAAAATTTTTTTGATATGACTTATATATTTATCAAAGCGATTTCCCAGACTGGTTTAAAATAGTATATCTTAAAAACAATTCTTTTTTTTAATTTCGATTTCTATGAAGAGTAGCATCCCTATCAAAAACAATGAATGAAAGGATACTGTCATTGAAGTAAAACTTGAGCAGAGGCACCATGATCTTCACCACGTCTTCTGAATATGCAGCAAAGCCTTCCTTCAACTCCCTGGCGTAACACACCAACATCTGACAAGCTGTGGCTTTTTCCTCTAGCCCTGCTGTGCAGATACCAAAGTTTTGCTGCAAGAAAGAAATCAAAATGTTGAAATATTTATTATTTTGTGTATATGAAAACTCCTCTATTTCTGTTGATGACATATTTAATTGCTTTGATGAATATAATAATGATAGTCCCTTCAGCCGGAAGCAATATGCTTTTTACAGCCTGTTTCCTTTCAGATCAAATATTGCTATTGTTGAATTTTTTAAGAACCCAAAACGTTAAAAACTTTCTACTGATCTAGAGCTGAACCAGAACAGTTTTGTGATGTGGGAAACTTGAAAAACATACTCCTGTTGATGTTAGGAATCTGAGAGTTTTGGCTAGTTCCAGTTCAAAAATAAAAGTATCTCCAGCTCCATGAAAGCAAACCCACATACTGTATCAGATCACAAACAAAACACTCCCATTTCAGGGACTTGGGCTACAAAACAGGGCTGATAACAGCTGAACTTTCACTATTGTGCAGATGACTTCCCTTTAGTAACTGATAATTGAAAACCCTGAGATCTGATGATAAAATTTTTGCAGGGTTGCCACAGAGTGCTAACAATATATTTCCATGATTCTTCTGCATTTCCAAGATGTCTAATATTCGCATCAAGATAATGTTGTAGCTAAAACCATTACACAAGAACTTTTCCCCCATAAAATTTATCAAATGTGTAAGAAGTTTTCATGCTATTCATGCATGTGAGATAGCCCTAAACAAAATTAAGAAGCATCAATCCCATTTTGAGAATTTTCCATGCTTTTCTTCTGTGACTTGGTCATTTTTTGGTCATTCTGGGTATTTTCCTGATCTGTGGCAACCCTGTACTTATTTTCCATAGCAGGCCATCACATGAGCCCTGCCTTTGTCACTGAACTCCAGATCTCATTTCATTTGGTCTTCACTATATGTCGTTCTTCTCTATTGAAGCCGCTTACCTGGTCCCCAAGAGTAACAAACTGCCAGTCAGGGCTGTTCTCCATATCCTTCATATCTTCACCTAATAATGATAACAAAGTCGCTATCAATTTTTGCAAAAAATATGAACTGAAAAATTCATCTGACACATGTATCAAATTTCTGGTTACTCTTAGAGATGAAGAGAAATAATTACAAGTTTATGTTGATATGAATGCTCATATAATATAATATGGATTGAATGTTGAGAGAGAAAGGTTAAATATTGTAATATGCAGTCTGTCCCAATTTTGTTTTGTATTTGCATATGTTTGTCCAAATACTGCACACAGTGGTCTGGGCTTTTGAAGATAAGCTTGAAATCTGGACTTACAGATCAAAAGTTATTGCTAAGATATGAAAACCACATCCCAACTCCTTTTACTGGAAACTCTTTTTCTTGCTCTCATTCAGTTGCAATTAAGTGGAACTGCCAATAACATCCATTATGTATAATGTGGCCAACTGGAGGCGATGACTTACTATCTACTAGCGCCACTTCTGGTTTGAGTGAGGCAGCTTTCAAGACTGGTCCCATGACAAGAGGCAGATACTGCTGGAACTCTTTGCCCAGAATCTTGCACATTCTGGCCCAGGCTGAGATCATGTAAGTAATCTGGTGAAAGAAAGAACTTCTCGTTTAGGGTTCACACCCCCAATTCAGAGTCATTTTCTAGAAAATTCCAGGAGAAATCCCAAGGGATTTTATTATTTTCCCTGAAGAAAAATCATGCACATTAGGATCAATTTTGCAAGAGAGCATTTTGAAAAACCAAAAAAAGAACACAATAATTAAAACAAGAAGTTCTGACCATAGGTATATAAGAATAGACGGGTGAATCCTTGAAGTTTGTTTTAGACCCTCCAAAAGTTCCAAGTGTGGTTCCATTCTGCAATATAAGCCTACTTTAATATACTTTTTTTTTTCTAGCATAACTACTCTGCTTATCTCTATAAATGGTTGTTCAAAATATATGCTAAAGCAAGGTGAAAATATGTATATATGCATTATTTCTGCATGAGAGCAGCTGATGGCAAAATTTCCAGGCACAAAGCTCAACATGCAGGTCTGTGTTCAATAAGGAATTTGCTAAAATATGTGTTCTTTTTTAATTTGATTTTCAAATTGCACATTTCGGCATGCTGCCATACCTGGACAGCTGTTCCATCTAATCACTTGCTCACCTGAGGATCATCGTCAGCCATGTCATCTTGGTCTGTCTGTGTCTTGAGCAGCAACTGCATCACATCATTGCAGTCCTGCATGAACTTCTCTTTGCCCACGGCCAGCCCAATCAAGCTGATGCACTCAATGGTCTTCCCTCGGAGCAAGCGGTGATCAGGGTTCTGGACATGCTGCAGAATGTACTTGAGGCAAGGCATGAACCTGGGGAAATACAAAACTAAAAAATGAGCGCTCAAGGTCCATGCTGCCTTATCATGAAAAAAATGATGTGTCTCTTAAGGACCTTTTTCAGCAAATCCACTTGCTGCATGGTCACAGAGTGAAAGAATAAGATAGAACTGTTAATTGCAATAATCTGGAACTGATGGAATGACACCATGTTCATCTCTCGACATTTTATTAGAGAGAGCAATCACCTGAGCAACAGATGAACCCACTAGGCAATGCTGTATATACGTATACAAACGTTTCATTGCCACCTTCACTAGCATATTTTCAGTGGGAATCAGATAATTTATTTTGGTTTTACTAGTCTACTTCTGATGCTGAACTGAAAGTATTGATACGCTGAAACTATAATGCTCAACATCAGCAACCAACCTTACCTATCATAATACTGCAAGAACTTGTCCTGAGCTGTGTCTGCGACTGAGGCCAGGGTGGTGATCACTTGTTCTAAGACCAGCTTGTTGCCCTTCTCCACATGCTGCAACATCACAGGAAAAAAAAGTAAATACTAGAGTGAAAGTTTCCAACATATGCCATCAATGAAATTTTTACATGTCCAAGACTCACTTATTCAAACTTTCTCCATGTATATCTTCCACTGTCAGTTATCATATCATGACTAAGTCACAACAACTATGAAGTAGTGTGACTCAATGGTTACAGAGCTAATAGTTATCATGACATAAAGGTCATGAACTCTAGTCCTGACTAATTCTGTATTCAAAGTATCACGGTAAAATGTATTATTTAGCTACATACAGGGGAAGATGTTTTTAGCACCTGATCAGCGGCATTGTGTGCTTCCCAGAGAGCTGAGAGTCTAAGAGCGCTGACCCACTAAGGTACAAACAGTGTGAAGTCATCAGAGTGAGCCTTAGCCTAGATACAAGACCTACAAAATGCATTTTTTATTATAAGTATTATCATTATTTTTAACTAAGACTGAAGATTTAAGCCATGATTCTCCTTCCATGCCACATCAGTCAATCATGTTTCTCAAAATTTAGGATAATTTGTTTGCCTCATAAGTGAATTCAGGGATGTGGATGGAACGCAGAAATTGCAAGACTGGATGAGAAGTTGCATCAGTTGTTGTGATATAGAACATTACTAATACACTGCAAATAACTAAAACTAACAACAATAATGAAGTCCCATGGCCATCAAAGCAGCTAAAAACTGCGATAAACACACTACTAAAGCCCACCTCTTTGAACTTGTTGTTCAGGACTTGCTCCAGCTTGATTACAATGGTTTCCAGATACTGGACAAGAATATGTTTAGGGCACTCCTCGCTGAAGTTGACCAGGGCAGCTGCCCCATGAGCCTGGACTCGAGGGTTTGCCTCATCATCCAGAACACCTACTAGGGCAGGAACAATCTGTAGTCAAAGACAGGTAAGAAATAATAACATTATGTTTGCCACATGCTGCGTCCATTTCAACAAGTAAAACTTTCATGAAACTCTGTTCAGGTAACAGAACAGTATTGGGTGCAAACAAAGTTCATGAAAATCTTGAAAAGCATTTGGCCAGGACCTAATATTTCTTGTTAAATAATGCCATAAAGTGCACTTCTGAAAATGAAGGGCAATTGCCCTTTTCCTCATCCTTATCAGCAAGCTGCAGATGTAAGTTTTTACAGAAAAATCTTGAGTGTGTAAAGGAATATTCACCTTTGTTACAGCAAAAGTCAATGTGTGCTGCCACCTCTCTAAATTTTTTCCTAACTCATACTTTCCTAAAAACCACAGATTATTTGTGACCTACATACACTCTGGAAACATGTTTACAACAATTGTTTACATTACACATGTTATAGCTACTCACACAGGTTTACAAGGAAAGAATTTTATTAATTTAAATAAGCTCCGAGAGAAAACTAAAAGCCAGTGTCTATGCTGTCATCTGTAAATTTATCTGGAAGACAGAACATGCCCTTCCTCCATCAAAACTGAATTAATCTTATCCAATAATCATGTAGAAGTTCATTTCTTAATAGTTCATCAATAGTTAGACTAAGGGCAATGCAATGTACATGAAAAGGCATACTTTATTGTGAAATTTCTTCTGGCAGTTTGGTCCAAAGTCTGTGCATAGCTGGCCAAGGGCATTACATGCAGCATATCGCACTCGAGGATGCTGTGGAAGACAGAGGAAAATTAGGTTTATGAGGCACAATGATGAGTGAAGTGGCTGAAATGAGGTGTGGACCAAGGCAAAGGGCAGCAAGCTTGTCAAGCCAATATTAAAATTGCTCATCTTTCCAGTCCTTGCTATATTTCATCTTAATCCTTTGAAACACTACCCCCCCCCNCCCCCCCCCTTCCGCAACATATAAATCCTTATTCCTATGGGATCCTGGCAAACCATAACATACAGCCTGATTTTTCTCTCTCTCAGGATATATACTTTTTTAGGCCTGACCAAAATACGAATCTTCTTGGTTCAAAGATTTCAATATTTCTAACATGACTTTTTTAATCAACAAAATACATTCAAGCAAAGGTGGCCAGTCAGAAATGAATGTTACGGTTGAGAGACAGAGATTGACAGATATGTGAGTGTGAAGCACACCTGCCCTATGCCCCTTTCCCTTCTCCATTCTGCTTCCCTCACCCACTCCTCATAAAGTACATCTGATGTATTCTATAGTTTTGAGCAATATCATTTCTGAGTATCGATACTATCGAGACTTTCGAAACTTATAACTTTCAATTTAGTTTAGAAAGTTTCAATTATCAATTACTAAAAGGATGGTAAGTATTAGAACTGAAAATGAATCAATCCCTTCAATACTCAGAGCTCAGAGGTTGAGTAGTTCTATACTTAAAAAACGGAGACTTCGATCCTCACCATTAATATTTCAACAAACAATTTCTAAGTATGGAAACGAGACTAGCAATGAGGAATATCCTGAAAATTTGCCCAAGTGCAAGGACACTTTCCAGATTAAAGTGTTTGAGTGATCTGAACTTCCATCAGATTTCCTACTATCTAAGGCTTGTTACACCTACGGCATGTAATGATTTAACATAAAACCTACTGGGTCTGCAGCGAAAGGCAACACAGCATCCACAATATTGGCCAGCATCTGTTCCATGTGGGTGTGGCAGCCTTCACCACATGCGGACACAGCCATCAGACCAGCATAGCGGTACTTCCAGTCAGCTATAGGACAGGAGAAAACAAATTAAGGATACATATATGATGTAATGGGAAAGGGGAAGAAAAAAACACTCAATATCCTTAAAGTTGTGTCATCCCAGTGTTACCATAGGTCATGAACGTTGCCTCAACTAGGATTTGTTTTCATTATTCAAAAACTAGGTGTTTTTACATCAACTTTCTTTATTCATAATGTTTGGAGAGACAGGAAATTAGCAATCTACAAAGTTTCTGTGCGGTTCTTTGTATTGTTTTACTCCTGAAATTCTGAAAAACAGCCCTGCCGAATGTGAACCATGCAAATGAATTCAAATTGGTGAATTATACCATACTGCCTCTCCTTATAAACCCCAGTTGGGCCTTTTAGGTTTTGTTTACTGTTGCCTTAGGCCCACACTGCATACAGGTAATTCCTAACATCTGCAAATCAAAGAGCCCAGAGAGTTTCCAATGTTACCATGTTGTAACATCTGTGAGATATTTGACACGATTGGTGGCAGCATTGTTTTTCCTCCAAGTGCACATGCCAGTCTGTCAAGGGCAGCTTCTCCAGCAATTGGGTTTCTGGAAAAAAAAACATGCATTAAGCATCATGTGGTACCTAACCCTTCCAGGCATCCCTGAATACTTCTATGCATTTCTGTTATTATCATTTTAATGTATGACTAGAACATGAAATACCAGAACATGTTTCCTTAGATTTTTACTCGCCTCTGTTCACTGGACAGGCACAAGTCAGAGGCCCATTCCTTGTCTGTCCTTACAAATAACAATCGAATAACCTACATTTACATGAGCTTTCATCACCCATCCCATCATGGTACTTGGGAGGGAGTCCCTCAATTAATACTTTATATATTCTCAAAGTTTCCTCATAGCAACACATTAATACCATTAATTTTGTTTCACATGAGCAAAATATAAATAAACAGCACTGTTTTCATTTGCATTTAGTCTAATAATTTATCCAAGCTTCCTCCAAGTGATTAATCCTCCAAAACAGTACAAATTTCATTAAAACGCGTCTCTCCTTTATAACTGCAACCAGTGTTTTTAGTTTGTCACTGATTCTGCCATACAACATTCACTCAGCGGTTGCAAGAATAGAAGTTAACACCTTGCCCTTGCAGAGCTTTATTTAAAAAGGCATGACTCTTTAGTATAGATCACCTACGCTATCCTACATAGTTAATTTTTTTCCTTCATTCCATATTCTGCATGAAATCTCCAAAATCCGGATCCTTTTCTTCAATCATTTTTACAAAGGCACCTATTATGTCAATCCTTTCCCCAGAACATGACAAAAATAAAATTTCGAGTAGCACTTTCTTCTGAGGCTGTTTCAAGACAGATTGCTTGGCTGATTCCACTACTACTACCCTCTGGAAAAAGCAAGGATTAAATCAGTTCTCACTGAACACTACTCCTTTAAAAACAAGTGCTGAATGTTTTTGGATATTGGTGGTAAAGCAGGAGAAATTAGTGTTGAACTCTTGCAATTGCCTCATAGTCAGGGGAGCGACAATCTTCAAGGTGAAATGAGAAGATAGCCCACAAAGGGTCACATGGCGAGGATATTACATGGATTGTAGGAGCTGAGTGCTACTCGTGTTAAGTTTAAGTTTTGCAAATCATGGTGCCAACTTACGAGTCTGTGTCTTCGTCGTCCTCAATATCCTGTATGGACCAGTCTGGTTCATCATCCAGGTCTACCATCAGGGCCAGCACTTGTTGCACTATGGAAATATATGACAGGGTTTCACAGACCTGCCCACTAAATGTAAAGGAAAACCATAGATTTGTAAAGCTACTTGAATTTTCACCCATTAAGCAAGCAAACACTTTGTCAACACATGTAGTTTCAGATAAATTTATGAACTAAAATCCAATTTCTTACAATTAAATTTTTTTCACAGGGTCTGGCCATTTCCGCTGATTCCTGACATTTTCAAAACCCAGAAATGTCAATGGCAATTTTTAATGATTCTGACCGATTTTCAATGTCTGTCACTATCCTACAAAACATTATATCCTAAATGCTATGGAAAAGCTGCTCATTCACTCACCAAGTAATGGAATGAACTTTGCAAATTTTCTAACCATGGCTGGAGCTGATTCTGCCATAGTTACAATGACTTCCAGAGCTAGCTGGCGCCAGGTTTCATCCAGATCACCATTTGAAACGACCTGAAATTTAAGAAATAAAATAAATCATTCTCAAAATTTACCAAAGCAGGAAAAGAATAAGACTGACAGAAATTTCAGTCAACACAGAACACTTAGTCAAATGCTATAAGATCAATAAGAAATAATATTATTATTTATAGGTCATGCTCATTCTAAGATGTTAAAACAATGAGCTCTGACACAAAATTCAAATTAGTCTAAATCTATCATACAAGGGCAAGATTTATTCTTGCAATTTCTCAATTCACTTATTTGCTACTAACTGTAAAGAAAACACTTTCTTTTCACATTATAATTTAGTTGGAACCAATACCTACCCTTAGGCACAGTTCAAAAACATGCTCCAGCTGGCTGCGGAGGAATTTTGGAACGTTCTCTGAAAGCTCAATCAAGCATTTGAGCAAGCTGTCATCTTCTTGAGCAGTTATACTGTCCGCTATGCCCTGCAATACATTGGAAGTGAAACTAGGATTGATATATTTATCAGAGATATAGGAATCAAATTTGTTAACGGTGCTAAGTATTCTGGAGAGTCAATGAGCACTGCAGAGTGCGACAGTGATTTTACAGGTTAAAATTAAATCTTCTCATAATACTCTGAAAGTTGCTCTCTTGTGCCTGTCGTCCTGTAAGAACCATATAAATGTGTTGTTCCCATTTCTTATTCACCATTTTGAAAGCGAAAGTAGGAAGATTACTCTTCCTAGTACAGAGCCCAGTCTCCATCATAACTTCTGGATCCTCGGATTATGATCTCAGACACACATGCTCCGCTTACCTGAATTAACAAAGGCAGCAAGTCTTTGAAGTGGCTGAGAACAACCTGTTCCTTGTCATTGTTCACCAAGAAAGCAGTGGTGGCTTTCACAGCTTCAAAACACACCTGTTGCAATACAAAAAAATTATATGAGTAATCTGTGGATTAACTTGTGAAGAAGATGTAAAACAGATGATGTCATTTCAGCAACTGCTATGCAACAGTTGTTCAGCAACAGGTGCAAAAAACTTCAATAATCAAAATATCATCATTGAACATGAAAAGCCCTGTCTTTTGTTTGCTTATCTTACAGACCATGAGTCTTGCGCTTTTAGAGTTTGCTTTATGCATGAGTGTGTATATATTGTAAAACCCCAGCCTATGCATAATCATTGCATTAGTTAACACATTATGGTAACCATGGGAAACTAAAAACTTAGGTGTTCACTGCGATGAATGCAATATGCAGATTAATGCCAGGATCAGGCATACAGCCATTGGAGTGTAATGCTGCACAGATAGTTATAAACAGCTGTCTAGACAGCCATGTCTCCTCTTTTCTGCTTCAGGTGGAAAGTGCAAACAAGGAGGTAGTTCTGAATTGAAGAGCGTTTCCAAAAGGCACTAAGTCCACTTTCGTTGAAATTTAGCTAAGTGTTTCACATCAAGGCATTCCTACTCTCTTTTCATCCTGTGATTTGCTGATGCTTCAAAACAAGCTTAGACCACATTAACCAAGCTGGTAAAATATTGCCGTTTTTTCTAAAGGGGTTAAGTCCAAGCTCTCTGGCTTTCCAAAACGCGATTAGTCCTCGCGCAAGCACCGTATCGGTCACTTCCTCGGATGTTAAAGGTTGGTATCGAGTTGGCGATTAACTATAGAATCTTCTTGTTGTGAGGATGTTCATTAAGTTTTGAGGCTTGGAATACTCTGAATTTAACAAAATAATTGACAGACATGGTATGTTTATCTCAGAAAGCAGATATTTAAATTTATTTTGAATACAAAGAGGGCGACTACTTGCATCTCGTTCGCCCATCTTTACAGGACTTGGTCCCTTTTAAAAGATCACTTATTTTAGTACCGGTAAAACTAAAACCTGACATTTTGTTGAACAGAACCTGTCTGTCTGTTTTCAATGATTACTGCACAAGTTTTAATTTTTAATTTTTTTTTTTGTAATTGTAAATTGTACATTTTTTTAAAAAATCTAAATGTAGTAGATCCATACACACACTATTTCTCTCTCACGCTCTCCCATTCACACACACACTCTCTCTCACACATATGCACACATCAATCAATTAATTCAATTTCAAATATATTTTATTACAAGACAATGCCATCAGTGAACAAAATATTTACCTCAGTAATGTCAATGTTTCAGAAGGAGCTAAGTCCATGGACTTGGAGCGTTTTGCAGAATCGCACAATTTGTCAACAACATTATTTAATGTATGAGTTTACAAAGATCTCATTTAACATGTCTCTAAAGTTACTCTTAAAATACTCTTACTTTATGTGGAGAGGGGAATTTGATATTTAATTATTCCATCTGTCTTTCACTTAAAATTTGTTTCTACTGACAAAAAATGTAAATTGGACTTAATGCGTTCTGGAATAACACTCTTCAAGTGACTCTTCTAGATGGGCACAATGCTTAGCCCTTTCTATAAATCTTTCTATACCAAATCTAAATTCATCTTTCAGTATTACAGGACTTACTAGGACTGAATGCATTCTGCTGTAGCCCCCCATGGTAACTGGGAATCATTTTCCTGGCATCAACAATTGTGAATTTCTATTTTTCTCCATACATTTTTTCTAATAAACCCATCTTGTTTATGGGAGTTCCATGACTGTCCAAGACACTATCTGGCTTTTAAGAAGTTTTCCAGGGTTTCTGCTCATGATATGAAATTTAAGAAGATTTCCTGAAGTCCTAGAATTTCAGGAGGGTTTACACACCTAGACATTAAAAAAATGTCCCTAATTTCACTGACCTGTGGGTTTGTCCTGTCCATAAGTGCAGCTCCAAGCATCTGTTTGATGACCTCAAGGTATTGAGCTTGCTGATTTCCAAATATTCCTGGCACAGCACTGGAAATAGGTAATCAAGATTCAAAACTGTCTTTAACACCACACATACATGAAAACAAGTTCAGCACAATTCATCTTTACATACACAAGGATGGCAACTGCTGATGGCAAATATTTTTTAAGGCCAAGGAAGTTGCTTTGTTATTTATTCTCCTCATTTTCTTGCTACAATGCCCCATTTTTCAGACCTGATTTTTTCCAAAAAGTTCCGGCACTCTGCTATCCCTAATGAATTACAGGAGGCAGTGAAGAGAGGTTTCAAAATCTTATCACAGAGCATAAGCTAGATGCCTTGAAAGAAAGAAGTACAAATGCATGAAAAATTTTAAAATCAGGCAGTTACTATTTTCATGTGTCATTCCTCTTATATTCTGATAATTAATATATTTACCACTTCACTCACATATTACAACCTGGTACTTTGCTTTCAAATTGGTTGAAAACGCAAATACAAAGGCAGCTGGTTAAGGCCGACCACAAAATAAAAACTAATTAACTTTTTACTGAACTACAATAAAGTAATCTCTCTTGGAACAGCTGTTACACATGTGAAGTCACTGTATGACTGTGAACTTTCAGCATATATTCAAGCCCATTCTATTCTCTAAATACTTTTCATGTTTTTATAAAATGTGAAATGGTACCTTGCATCAAACGGTACAGGTGCGCTAAACCCTGATCAATATCTGCAGATTATAATATACTTTATCTTTTTATTCCGACCACATCCACATGTGCCCAATGTGAGCGTTTGACTGAAACTGTCAATGGCAGTGATCCAGCACTACAGTACCGCTTATCAAGAACAGATGTGGAATTTTTGTGGACTTTATTGAAATTTCACTCGTGTTTGGTTACAATAGAATATGGCTAGGAAAGAGGATAACATCTGTTGCAATTTTACTAACAAGCCTAACTGAAAGCAAAATTACAAATTATTGTTGTCTTAAAGAAAAAGCAATCATGATAACACTCACTTATCACTGACCCTTTGATCTCACAAGAAATGCTCAAAAGATCTGTACAGAATTCATCTGGTTTGTACTTCAAAACTGTTGTCCCAACATGTCTCAAATTGTACATTCACCCAGTATGAAGCCCTCAAGAACTGTATGTTAATATTACCTTTCCATCACCCTGGACAACTAAGAGTATATACGATTTCAGCAAAGCACTATACTGACATCATATAGTTTTACCACAAAATCAGGGTCACACTCAACAGCAGCCTAAGCCTAAATGTCCTACTGTTGTATTGATTTCCTCACAAATGCAAGCTACCCACCTCAGAATATGCAGAGCAGACTCCTTCAGAATAGGATTCTCTGAGCTAGCACATTCAAATAGAAACTTCAAAGCTTCTGGCCACTGCATATTGTTGTCATCATCTGTTAAGAAATTGAAGAGAAACTGAAGCAGTTAGAAGACAGAAGACAATTACGAAATTACCTGAGATGAGCAGTGCAAGGCTTTACCCTACATATTCCAATTCCGGAAGTTAAGAAAATTACCAAGCTATAGGTTCAATTCTTTGTGTTATACTGTCAACTCCACTTTATTACAACTCCTTGAAAAGTGATTAAAAGGAGTTGCTTTTATCCACCGACTTTTATTCCTATAGAATTTTGGCATTTTATTATGTAAAACATCTGGCCATTACATTAAGTGAAAATTGCAATTATCAAACGTGCAATAATGCTGAGTCAACTATAACACCATTTTCACATTTCACTTCCTAAAATATCACAAAAGGGGCTCATGAAATTCTGTTCTGTCAAATAAGATCTCTTTTGCATTCACTTTTATACTGACCTATCATATTCCTTGCCAGCTCAGCGAAAGCATCGCAAACCTTCTTGCGGACTGGAGGTGCTGCCTCCTGGTGTATGGCTGCCATCAGCTCTTGTTTCACACCATTCTGAATCTCTGGGGTGATCTGGGGCCATAGTGTTTCAAAGTTGGTGGTGAACAGTCTGCGGAGCAGGACACCTGCCAATGCCCGTTGCTGAGGAAGATTATGGAATAAAAGAATAAAATCAATGTCAGCTGATCATCATATATCATCATAAAAGTGTTTTCTCCAGACTGCAATTCATTCCTAAAAATTCGAAATCCCCCTTAAATATACATTAAAGGCACGCTGATCTCCCCTTCTACCCTGCGCTCCAACTTTGCATTACCTGAGAAAAATTTAAACTCCCTCTCTAGAAATTTACAAATGTCCGCTTAAATTTATTACGAGGGGGAATATCTCCCCCAACTAATATGATAAGGGAAATGTCTAGTTCAACTCATCAACCTTTCAGAAATCACTGTCATGTTCACAAAGCCACTGTTTTGCTGGCACAAAGAATCCATCCATAGCTGGTCCTTCTAAACTATAAACCATAGGGTCAACAAAATTGTCAAGGGCAAAAAAAGAAAGAAAAAAAAAAAACTCACTTCTACTGGAATCTCTGTATTCCTGATGGCCTGAATTAAGCATACTAGTTTATCTGGAGCAGGAACACCCTCATATGTTTGCTGTGGAGGGACAAAATTGGTAAGTCAGTCAAAAATTTTGTAAATAACTTATGATAAGATAGATGGTTACCACAAAAATAGTTATAATTCATAAATTAAGTTAAAAATAAATTTCAAATATTTCAAGTCAAGTAATAAAGATGGTACTGTAGACAGCAGTTAAAATGAAAAATGTATTTTTCTCTATTTAGGTCTCTCTGTCTCTGGTCCAAGTGAAACTCTGTTTGAAGCTAACATGTTACTGATGCTGTGGATTTCATTTCAATTCTTGTCTGCTTTATACGGGACATTTCTGATCCATATTTGCAAGGTGGCCAGAACAAGTTACCCCTGGTAGCAGTAGCGTTTCCACTTGGCAGTGAGCATGTATGTGAAAAGGTGCCATAGTGACCAAAAAAGGCGGTACGGTACAATCACGGAATAGGACCGATCTTGTAGCTAAACCAATGACTAAATGAACTGTATCAATGCAAGAGCGGTCCTGTTCCAGGAGATAGCCAAAAGGCTGCAGTATAGATGTTAATGTCAAACAACATACATAAAGTTGCCCTAATTTAGTGTTTTTTTAATTGCTGCCAACTAATATGTGACCAAAAGGTTGGGCTTCTACCATACCTTCAGCTCCTCTCTGTTGGTTACAGGTATGGAGGCAATGACCTCAGACAACCCTGATCAGTCTTTTAAGATGGACATCATAAGGACATTTTACACTGAATATGAATTTTTTTTGTGGAAATTCCATGTTTGGAGATCCAGCTTACTGGCTGATCACAAAGTGAACTCAGAAAATGGGAAACAATTTATTCTAAGAGATCTGTCAAGTATTATGACTGTTCTTCTCAGCTTTCTGATAGCAGCTACTAAGAGCTGATAATACTAGAGTAATCAGAATCAACATTAAAATATACTTTAACAAAATAGTCTGGACCACACTTCTGTAGTAGTGCCCCATCATGTTTTCAATTTAACTTACGTCAGATCTAGTCTAGACCTAGTCAAGTTGGTCTGTCTAGGTGTAAGGCTCATTCCAAAACCCTTCCTTGTACTCCAGTAATCCTTCTTTTCAAAGTCAGTCACTATACTCTAGACTATGGTCTAGACTAGATACACTAGTTAGATATAGAGTCTAGTCTAGATTAGGCTCGGGCAAAAAGTAATCATCTACCTGGGTCCCAAAATACCTATTAGCCACCGGGACACGAGATTACTTTTGAAAAACCTGGGTTTAGTAATTGTTTAACCACCAGGGGAGACCTAGATAACCCGGGTTGTGTAATCATTTACTAACCAAGAAACACTGGATGAAGCTGGGCTTAGTAATCGTGTATTCATGAGAAAAGACGCTGGTAAAGGAATCATGCTTTATCAGGCTTGAAACAACAGAATAATGTGTCATCTACTTAATACAGAGGGTAAAAGCAGCTAGCGACCAGCAGTTCCTCCCTCAAGTCCCCTGCTCCCTCTCTTCCTCTGTTCTCAGAATTTATTGCCGCCGTTTGATGATCTCTGTATCCTTACCATAAACAATCCGAAGTTTGCAATTGCGAATGGTTATAGTCTTTTCTATTTATATTACTACATGTACACTGAAACCTCGTTATACCACCAAGTAAGGGGCAAACAGAAAAATGGCGGTTTAACGAGAATGGCGGTACAACGAAAATACCATGTAGAACAAGGGAAATAAGTAATTTACCAACATTGGACTGGCTAACATGTAAATGCAGTTATCTCTCTTTAAAACAACAGTTTAAATTAAAAACAGGCAAGCACTAAGGATTGGAAGCGTATGTGTCAAGTTGGAGAATGATAAGAAAAGAAGTTGACTACTACACATTACACATCCGGGTCGGAGAATCACACGAGCACTAGGCCTACGTCATAGATCAATGTGTGCTGTTTGCATCGCCCGCGACCGGTGCAAACCAGCTGAAGCATCACCGCGCGCGCGCTTACGCTCGTTCGCAAACCCTCTAGATCTATTGAGCGAGAGGAGATTGAACTGTGACCCGCCTTTCCCACTGCATGCCCCATCAGTAGGCCTATCAGGACTTCGCTTCCAAAAAGCGAAGAGTGTGTAGTAGGATTGGTGTTTGAGTAACAAGCACAGACTGTGGCGCCAAGTGATGTTCCGTCTGTTAGCTGGATTTAGGTAGAGGTGGGGAGTGGGGGGTAGGGGTTAAATTTACGTTGGCGGTATAACGAGCAATATTTACTATACTCAAGTTATGAATGTAACAGTTAAACTGTTGGCGGATGGCGGTATAACGAGATTTTTTGGTGACTTTGTATAGGTGTCAGATCCGTTCCATGACGAAAAGCTGGCGGAATGCGGGAATGGCGGTATAACGGGTGGCGGTATAGCCAGGTTTCACTGTAGTTTATATTACTTCCTTTGAGTTTTATTGTCTTGCCTTTGCATAATAACATTTCTATTTACAATTTTTCTGTGTACTTTGGAGTCTAAAGGTTTACCTACTATATATCTAAGATGATGAAACGCTGAAAGAAAACAGAAGCAACAATAAAAAAGGCGTTATTGAGAAGACAAAAAATATCCATTTTCACCGTTGGAGAATGGAAAGAAAAGGAAAAAAAAAGGAACAAAGAAAAAAAAGCTAGCCCTCATCACCGCATTAGACTTAGAGCAGCTAAGGGGATGATGCTTTGGAACGGAAGGGGAAGGGATGGTCTGTTTCAACAGTAAACAACATCATGTCGCAAGCACACTGTCACTAACCTCAAACCTGAAGCCCGGGCAGATAACGATAGGGACCTGGACGGGTACGATGCCTGGGGTGGGAGGGTAACGAGCTTTACTCATAGTGATAGAAGAAGCCATTAATTGCTAATGTATCTCGCCAGCTAGGTAGTAATCGGGTACTCGGCGATTACAGTCCTAGATAGTCTATGTCCCGAGATTACTTCTTGGACCAGATTACTTCTTGGACCGGGTTTGGCACAGGCCTAGTCTTCTAATCTAGACTAGTCTAGATTGACTAGATCTCTAATTTCTAATTAGTCTAGTCTAAAATAAATAACACTCAGCATCAATCTACTCACCTTCAAAATGGAAGCAGCTTTAACTATTAAATCTAAGGATGAGTTGAAAAACAGGATTGGTTCTCCTGCCCCCCACATTAACAGTTGGTGAGTTGGCTGAATCATGAGCGGCATGCATTTCACATGGTTGTGTGCGCCCAAATGTCATCGTGAGACTTAGTAAGAAAATTCTCCTCTAAGAACTCAACAGGGCGTTAAGGAGAACGTGAAAGATAACAGCGTTTCGCGATAATGACATTTCTCGAATCATAACTTACCTCTGATTGGGTTCGAATCTCGTTATCGGGATTGATCAGTCCCTGAAGAAGCGCCTGAATATCTTGAGGACCCGCCATCTTCTCGTGGTATAATGACATGCTCAATCACCTTTTGACCCGGAAGAACATTTCTAAGGCAGTTCAAAAAGTGAGAGCAGAAGCATGCCTTCGGGATACGAATCTGTACTTAGGAGAGGAGTCGAGCACCATAGTGAAAAACGAAAAGGTGGCGAAGGCCGGGGCGGGGTAGGGGGGGCGGGAGTATGCTAAAAGACGGAGGTTGTTGACGTAGAAAAAAAAAAATAGTGTGCATCCAAATTAAAATCCTAACGCAACGACAAACTCTAGAGCGACATTGGAAGAAATTCCGAATGAGGCTCACACCCGTAACGAGAGACTCATGCATCCAAACCCTATCCCAAATATTACCCCCTAACCGCAACCCTATCCTTAACTTTAATCCTAATGCACATCAAGACGGTAGCATCAGACGAGGCGAGTTCCTATTCCTAATGTCCGTAAAGACAGGAGAATCAGGTGTGAGTCTCATCTCCTGCGACATTGATTTAATTTAACAAGAACCTAACGCGGGAGTCACAACTAGATAGACAAACCATGGCCTCGTGGAGCCTAAATCCGCCTTTGCCCTTACGAGAAACAAGTGATCTTGCCTGTCGGACACACATCTGGTGAACGTGAATATTCCTTCAAATTAAACACTAAACAGTCATCAAGAGCACAAACTTTCTTTAATATTGACTCAAGGAAACAAGGCAATGCCTACTTGAAAGCATGATTTGGACAATAACTACAGTGTGTTACACCTTCAGAGTATAGATATTCCAACGTCTAGCACGCACAGATGTCCACAACACTATCATTCATAATGGAGTAACGTACTGCACATTCAAATTAATTCTGCCTAAATATAATGGAAGTGGGATAAGGTAAACACAACAAAAGGATTATCATAGGTAAGAAGCTTTCATGAGAAGAAACCTCTTACTTTGGCACAGAACAAAACAAAGCAACAACATAGTTTAAAGAAGGAAAAAAAACACCTATCAACTTCATTCCAGTAAGAAGGAAAACTTACCCACACACTCTGTTCCTTGACAAATACCACTTGTATATTCCCAGGTTGGGGAGGGGGGGNTGTGTGTGTGTGTGTGTTTTGGGGGGTGGGAGGGGAGGGGAAGGGAAGGTTCCACTTCTTGCATGATAGAAATTATTGTACCATCTATATAGATGTAGGTTATATGATGTAGTCTGTTTAAGTGGTATACCACCTCTATAAAGCTTGCCAATATAATCCGAAGAGGGCCTCAAAACGGTTTATCTTACAAACGAGAAAGTAAACTCAATCATATTGGAGAGTGTTATTCAGAAGATGTAAACAGCTGTGTCATTTTTATTTGCAGGATACGCTAAGGCAAAACAAGATTCAAGATGTTTATATAGGTTCTTAGATCGAGTATTGTGATGGTGGGGAAATGAGAGAAGATGAAAGGATGGATGATGAGATGATCTAGGGGAATAGTAATCTAGTGGGTCTTGAAGGAAAGAAAGAAAGAAAGAAAGGAAAGAAAGAAAGAAAGGAAAGAAAGAAACAAACAAAGAGAGAGAGAGAAATAAAGAGATAAAAGAAAGAAAGAAAGAAAGAAAGAAAGAAAGAAAGAAAGAAAGAAAGAAAGAAAGAAAGAAAGAAAGAAAGAAAGAAAGAAAGAAAGAAAGAAAGCTGGTTGACCAAGATAGTGACACACTCAGATCAACAAAAGAACCAGCGATTTCTCAATTTAGCCAAAATCCGTCATTGACCTCAGGCCTATACTTTCAATGCACAGCGATTAACACAATAGTCTACAAGCAAAGAGTTAAAAACCCACGTCACGTGTTTGTTTTTCCCACTGCAACAGTGTTGCAAAATACGGGATTTAAAATGGTCGGGGTCCCCCATAAAAAGGAAGGAGATTTAAAATGGTCAGGGTCCCCCCTTCCTTCCGGGATAGCGAGA